>OZ010736.1:55095264-55205264 GCA_963932295.1 Tipula lateralis | reverse complement strand
CGTCACGTTTACGGTCGGTAGGTTAGTTCAGGTTAGAGTGGCAGCCCTGAAGAACATAATTCCCACTGAAGTTCGTCTGATTTGTTAAACGAGAGTGCTGCCAGGTATTCCTTCTGCTCCGAACAAAATTGAGACAGGTGAACAACAACCACAGCTATATACGATCAAGTCAGGAGACTCTAAGTATGTCTAGCTATATGAGACATCGTTCCTTAAGAACTATCGACCGCACTTATCTAATGCCGCAGCAGCAATATCAGATGTCCGTATCTTGACCGACCTAATATTGGCAGATTTGTTTTTAGTTATAACAAACGAGTTGCTATAGCTTTCTCCTGAAGTGATGACATGTGGGATACTGCATGTTGTGCTCTAACGAGCCAGTTTCTCCGTATTTTTATTCTCGCCACACGGAAGAGCACTGGACACACATTATATAGGTCAACGTTCATCTGATGTTTTATCTCGTTTTTAGATGAAAGACATTTCCGTATTTCCATACATAATATCTTAACCAGTTCTTAGCTTTAATTATAGCACTCATTTTGAATTAAAAAACGTTGCAGAAGTCGGGGTGTCGAAAAATGAGGTCATCAAAAAACTCAACACCTCCGACTCTCTCACCGATTTCTGAACCCATCTCTAGAGAATTATATATAGTCTTAGGGTTCATAACTGCATACTTAATCAGTCCCCACAAAGGATCGTATCGATATATTATAGTCGATATTAGTTATTATATGTCCACAGGGAAATATTATATTATAATATTATTATAATAAATATTATAATATTAATACCTTTGAGCCTTATGGCTATATTCGTTGCCATTTATTAACAAGTAGGAAAGTGAGATTACAAATTACTCCAGAGTTGGAGTAGGCATATACCTAAGAGCACCCACTCATACAAAACGCCGTTATTAATACCTTAAGACTAGACATATAAGATCATACAGAATAGGTCAGACAACTGAAGTATAGAGCCAATGTACAATGTTAAACCTCAATGTTTTACCAATTACATCTTTGCAAGAGTAGAACCTTCTTCATTCTTTCAGTTTCACGTAGTAATTTGCTTGTAGAAGAAGACATAGGACTACTGAATTTCGCTTTCTCTAAATAGGTTTGCTGCCACCCTTTAGAACGATAGGAAAAGGAGGAGGAGGTTCGTTCTGAGAAAATTAGTTATTTGTTCTCAACTGTATGTGAATTTATATTTAATTCACAACTATATAAAGGCCGAATTGGAGAGAATAATAAGCGATCACCTTGCATCTCTATTTTCTCGAGTGATAGCTTTAAGTCTAACATTGTTAAAGCTACCCTCTGTATCTAGAAATGTTACCAATGAATATTCCTTATACTCAAGCGATTTCTTAATGGAATTGATAAGGGCGAGAAGAACAGTTTCCGCACTTTCCTTTTGCAGAACGTGTCCTGATATTTAAACAGCTCATTGTGCTCAATCGTGTGAAATGACAGTAACGAAGTCACTATATTGTGTAAAATTTGAGAACAGGCTATCGAGAAATTTTGCAATTACTATACTGCTGTTCGACAAAGAGATGCGCGGTTCCGATACTTTTTAATCTCATGTTGGAATACAACTTTTGAAGAAGTGATACCTCAAGACAATATGTTATTCCGACAGATTGATCCAGTGTTCAGCCTCCGTTGGTCTCAAAATCAACGAGTCCAAAACCAAACATCTTTGGTTTAGAGACCAAAATTTAAATTAATTCAGTAGTGGTACGTTTGAAAGAGTAGTGAGATTCTTGTATTTTAGATCTCTCATTGCTATAATAGTGTGGGAGAGGATATCAAGGTTCATCTTGCCGACAAGGAGATGCACGAGTACGCTGGCTTGGTCACATTCTGCGTGCTGATCTGAACCGAATGATACAGCGATCTTTGAAGGGAGAACTGCGTTTCGGCAGCCGAAGAGGTCGCTGTTGGCGACGATGGATCCACGGCGTAGAGAGCGAACTTCTGATTACTTGCAACAGTATGAAAAGCTGGCTCGTAATCGAAACCGATGGAGTCAGATTGTTGACACGATACGGGCCGATAATGGCCTGTAAAAAGCGCAAAAAAAAGTGCTTGATCGAGTGACTGAGGATGAATTTAAGCGATAGTATTATGTCAGTAGCCTATCCATATAAGTCAGCAGGATCTGATGATTTACATCAGATCCTGCTGATTTATATGATTATATGCTGTCTATTGCCCATATAATTTTCCACCTATTGATTATGCAATATATATCCAAGATGTACCGGGGAACTACTACTAGAAACTCATTTTCATAGTCCTGAAAATGGGTTTCTAGTAGTAGTTCCAAGTGTTCATTACTTGTTGCGGCGAATTGATCCAACCGTCGGAAAGAAATCGGTATGATTAAAATATACTATCTTAAGTAGCCAGTTGCCTCGGATTTTACCAAAGAAGATAATACAGATTCTCCTCTTGAATTTTCAAAATTTTCGCTGCTTTGTAGAAGATACTCTTCCGTTTTTGTCGCGTATAGTTTTTTTTACCACAAGCCTCATAGCTGACCGAGAATTTTCCAAATGCCTGCTTTGAGAGCAGCTACTAACTCACGTCTTTCCAAGGAAGCCTCTGTCAGCTGGCTACCACGTTATCAAGTTCTTTTATTGGTATAAGTGGGTTTGAGACCATTCGGTATTCCTGTTAGGACTTAAACTTTATTTTCAAAAAGGTTGAGTAACCAATTCATATTGGAGTTAAGAGTAATCAGAAAATGAATGGGCATCGGACAGTTTGCAGTCTATAAAACATTCCTATGCATTGCTGTTAAAAAGAAATGCTATATGGTCTCTACCGGTGTTCGAGATATATCAATATAAATATATACTTTTCCATATTCATAAATGTTTTTGTGTTGATAAATGTTTTAATGTTCGAAATATCCACTGGAAGTGATTACGTCATAATTGAATTAATATTTCAACACACAATGGATAAATTCCGAAATTATTATGACTTTATCATCATCATCATCATCGTCCTCTCACAAATGTCTGCGGTTATGAAATAATCGTTCGATGGCCTTCGCATATTATGACAAATGAAAAATCCATTCACAAATATACAATTTACTTGAATGTTTATCGAAATATTTGCAAAATCACAACCATAATTACCTAACCGATTGGATTACTCTGATCAGTCAGTTATAAATAATAAAGAAAGTCGTTTTATTATAAAATACATTTCTTACCTGTTGTTATTGACACCGTCCACGTTAACCAATCCTGATGTGTTGCGTTCGTATAATACAGCCAAAAATTATATCGGGTACCTGGAAGCCCATGCGAAAATTGTATTGCATCGCCGACATCGCGCGATGCTATTGTTGTATTTGGTTTTGGATGGCCATATGGTGGATAGTAGTCTAAACGATAAAATGAATCGTCTTGTGCTAAGTTGCCCGGTATTTCTATAACTAAATCAGCGCTATGGCATTTCTGAAAATATAGATAAAAAGGGGGGAAATCGTTTAGTATATTTCGATTTTATAAAGTCAATTCAATAATTTGCATATATACATAATTTTGATCAATTTCTCGATAAACTATAGGGGATGAAGAATTAACATTATTTAATATTTATACGAAATAAATCAATTTATTCAATTTTGCAAAGCTTATCACAAAAAGTTTCAAGTGGTTTTTATTCAAGATTAAGGTGGCTGAAGTACTTATTTTCCATACATGGATTTACAACCCTATCACCCCTATAACGTGTAATTACATATTTCATATATCAATCACAATTAATTAGCTTCATCGTATCTGTTCGCGCTATATACGATTTTAAAGTATGTAATACGATACACCCGCACACGTATTGTTGTGTACGACAAAACACATCAACATCAATTAATCTCGTTACATTTATTTTGTCTCAAATAAGAAAAGGCAAAGAGGAAAATTTAATTTTCCTCCATTAAAATATAAATCTTTTGATCCCACAAAACAGAAAGACGAACGAAAAATCAAATATCATTACACATTAGGAATCCCTGGGATGCAACTTAAATCTATACCCCTTACAAATTTCTTCTATTCGAGGGTGGAACTATACTATCGGGTGCGTATGCCGATTTCAATTTTATATATAAAAATTTGACTCGTACAGTACAAATGTACAAATATAATCAACAATTGTTTCCTGTTGTACAAAAAAAAATAAAAAATTTATAAATTCGATTATTGATTTTATTTTAACAATATCAACATTAAAATTATAATTTAATATTGAAATAAATAATACAAAATAAATGTTATTTCGATTAAAAATTAATTTAATAGTTAATGGACATATATAATGAAATTTAATTAAGTTTTTGTGTACGTTGTGGAAATTGGAATGTTCGGGGGTTTGTTGTGGTTTGGAAACGAAGTATCTAACATACATACCAACCTATATTATGTAAATAGTTTATGCTTTAGTTTTGTGGTTTTAGGGTGGTGGTGGTGTCTAGCGGACAGCAAAACTATACAGGATATACACATATCCATGCATTAAGGTGATCTGATACGTGATGAAGCCAGTCAACAGATTCGATTGATTTTTACTGAGTGTTAGAGTCCATTTTGAAAACACACAGTCTATTGTGGGCCAGCGGAGCAGTTCCAGTCATATAAGTGACTTTGGTGCACTAGCACGAGCTAAAGTATCAGCAGTCTCATTTATCTCATATTAACATATTCTGGCACCCAGAAGTAATCTTATTCATATATGGGTCCAAAGTAGTTTTGACTCCAGTTGTATGAACCGAATGCTTGTAAAGCTGCCCGGTATTATTTAGGATTTTGATTAGACTAGCCTTTGTACAGCACTCTATCGATGGCGTTCATCTTCAGATATTTGTATATGGGCAAGTTATGTCCAATGAATTAAAGACTATCCTTCTATTTAGTCTTTTGCTCCATTAATTTCGATCAGAAAAACTACATTGAAAGGTTTGATACTACTGAAGATGCTCTTTGTCATTTTCAAATATATAGTCATTATAGCAAGCGCTTATGTTTTCTTAAGGGTGGTTAAATTTTAAGGGCCGACGTTGAATGTAACCACACCTAAACGTCAAGTTTTTTTCTGCATTTAATTTGACATTTCTCAATTTCAGACTTACTCAATTTGAACCATGGAAAGATACACAATCGAGCAACGCGTTAAAGTTATTCAGGCATATTATGAAAATGGGCGTTCAAATCAAAATATCGTGCACTTCGTGATTTTCGGTCAATTTAATCGTCCGAATGTGCGTCCAATCGGAAAAATCGTGCAAATATTTGAGCAAACCGGGTCTATAGGAGATTTTAAAACACCAGTGCATGCTCGTACAGCTCGAACTGCAGAAAATGTTGCTGCTGTTCGGGATAGTGTGGCTGAAGAGCGGTCCACCTCAACTCGTCATCGTGCCCAACAATTGCATCTCTCACGCTCGTCGTTGATGAACATTATGCATAAAGGCTTGCATTTATACGCTTATAAGGTGCAATTACTAAAGCCTCTTGACCAAGAACTAAAGCCTCTTGACCATTCCAAACGTCGTCAATGGTCAGAATGTTGGCAAGAAATGGCAACAGTGGATGATCAATTTTCGAAGAAAATCATTTTCAGTGATGAGGCACATTTTCACCTCAGTGGATTCGTTAATAAGCAGAATCGCCACATTTGGGCGAAATATAATCCAAGCGTGACTGTCGAAAATCCAATGCACCTACAAAGAGTGACTGTTTGGTGCGGTTTATGGGCTGGCGGCATCATCGGGCCGTATTTTTCCAAAATGAGGCCGGTCAGGCAGTTACTGTGAATGGTGTTCGCTATCGTGAGATGATAACTAACTTTTTATGGCCAGAATTGGAAGATATGAATGAGGACGATATGTGGTTTCAACAGGACGGTGCCACTTGCCACACAGCTAACGAGACAATGGCTCTTTTGCGCGATTAATTAAATGGCCGTGTTATCTAACGTGGTGGCGATGTCAATTGGCCGCCAAGATCATGTGATTTGAAAACCCTGACCGTATACAAACTGCTCATATTAAAGTAGACAACATATTGTCAGCCAATCTATGGCTGCTTATACATATTTAAGATTTCCGAGATATTCCAACCCAATGTCAACGTCAGCGGCTGGTCTCTATAAAAGAGAAAAAATCTTCCTAACGAAAAACCTTCCTTATCCTAATATCGTTCTCTCTGAATGTTGAATACCAGTGGAAAAACACAAGACCGAATAATTTCAAACCGCACTTACAACCTGTAATAAGTGTACTCTCTTTCATCACACTTATGAGTCAGAAGAAACACATTCTTAATCTTAATAATTAAATCGTGAATAAAATGCTGGAAAGACGGTTCAAAAAACTATTATTTACCTGTGACACCTTACATAAAGAGTGTATTTATTTTGGCAAGTTGGACTAAAATACTTGGTGCTCTGAGAGACACACTAATTCGATAATAGAACCTTTCATGACACCTTTAGTGAAGAACCTAACACCTTTAGAACCTTTCGTTATGTTGGAACAAAAGAATACAACATGGTTGTGGCAAAGCATCTTGAAAAGATAAAAAGAAATTGGATTGACTTTAAGTCATACATCAAATAATTATGATAGATGATAGCCGTACACCATTAATGTTTTCATTAATGTCCAACGCCAGAACATTTAGTTGTGAACATATTGACCTCACAAAATAAGTGTAATGCACTATTTATATCAGCTATAATCAGTATCAGCTATAATCAGTTATCATAGAATTGCATCGTATGGAAAGGCTGAGAACGGTGGTGTAACTACAAATGTTTACGCCCCCCCCCCCCCACTTCAAAACGTAATGTAGGCCTCTAGACTATTCTCCCTCCACATAGCATATCTTTCCCTTCAAGTAATAAAATGTTGCTCATCGAAAATTAATTTATTATTATTTTCAATTTAGAAAAAGATCGTTCCACTGTTGCGACTGTAACAGGTAACGTAACAAAAAATAATAAACATGTTAATACTTGCGAAACACTGGAAACTATTCACTGGAAGCTATTAGGGGTAAGCATTAAAAACTGGAATTTGAACTGAAGTGAAGCGTATTCCTGATAGGTCATACTGCTTGGTTCGAAATAGGTGGTAGACGGAAGGAGCAAGGTCTGGACTATAAGGCAGGTGAGGCAGAATTTCCCATTCGTTGTTCTCCAAGAAATTTTTGACCAGCGCCGCAATAAGTGGCTAAGCGTTATCGTGGTGGAAAATGATTGATTCGTACCTGGTCGCATACGTTGACCGCTCTACCTGGATTTTCTGCTTCAATCGGATCAATTGTTGACAATAGTTGGGCATTGACGGTTTGGCCACTTGGTAACAGCTCATAGTGAATCACATCTAGCTGGTCCCAATCATATGCACAGGATATCTCGCCTTTCTTGACATACACTTTTTTACACTTGAGATTATCGTAATGGATCCATTTTTTACCGCCAGTGACAATACGATGCAAACACGATTTCTTTTTGTGGCGCTTGAGCAGCATTTTGAATATGCAACATCGTCTTTCCTTGTCTCTTGGCTTTAACTCGTATGGTACCCAATTGCCCATCTTTTGGTTGAAGCCCAAGGCTTTCAAACGTCCGGAAATTGTTGCTTGATTAACTCCCAGTGATTCTGCAAGTTTCTTCTTGCGTTTGACATGAATCTTGATCGAGTAATGCCTCCAATTCTTCATCCTTTTTTGGCTGACCAGGACGCTCTTTGTCCTTGGTGTCAAAATCACTACTTTTAAGGCGACTAAACCACTTAAAGAACTGTGTTTTTGCAAGAACATACTCACCATACAAATCCACGAGCAAACGATAACTTTCAGCTACAGTTTTGTTTGCGTGACTTAACAAAACTTCCCGCAAATTTGATCAATTTCCCATCTTTGAAATCGGTTGGATATGCACAATCAAAACGAACACTTTAAGCTGATTTTTACAGGTAAAGAATAGGGCTTTTAAAAAGGCAAATATGTCCATGATGTACTATAACGCATAAACAAGTAGTGACATCTAGTATCAATTTCCGGTTTTTAATGCATACACCCAAAATTATTGGAAATCTTATTATTAGAACTTCAGATAATTCAGGAAACAATTCTTCATGACAAGAACAAAGACCACGGGCCCGCATTTTGCGTTGCGGCGGGCCCCCCTTTGTTGCAGGCCCCGGCCTTTGGGGTTTGCGCCTTTGTAGTTACGCCACTAGCTGAGTTTTAACTCCATGTGAAGTAATACTAGGTCGTGATCCGATAGATTGTTAAATGTGGTTTGTTCAATCTGGCATGTTGCTAAAATTTCATATATATTGTAAATAACCTAGTATGCCTAGCCCACAGTTGATACATTCCTTCAACTAAGAAGTAACTGAAAAATCTGAGCATATGCAACCAGTCTACCACCGCACGTAATGCCTCGCGAATCACCTTATAACTAAACTAAATATAGATACTTCCCAATGACAGACCACTTCAAGGAACGTGATCTCTTTTTAATTCGACAGGCCAAAGACAAAGTATTTAAGTTACTATAACAAACGAACTACAAGGGTAAGCCGCCAAAAACAATTTCTTACATTATCTCGTATGTTTTATACTCGTATTGCTCATACTATCGTTTCTAGTTCTTTAGTTCTTCAACCTCTATGGCCAGTAGTTTGCTAGTTTCTTAGTATGCTAGTTTGCCACCTCACCCACCATGAAGATGAAGAGGATACTCCATATAAAGGTTTAGTTGTGGTTTAAAGAGTGTTGGCCCCATCTTATGTCTCCTCAATTTACTCGCCGTTCAAACGGGTTACCGATAGAATCAGTTTCCATGTACTATTATTAGGAAAGCATTTTAAACAGTACCAAAAGAAAATACTGGTACATCACACACCCCCACGCATGACATCTCTTACAAAAATATCGCTTTATGTACGAGTATCTTGCTTTCTGGAGTTCTTTCATGCAAAGACTCATTCCTATCCTCTCCACCAATATTGATCTAATTAAATGCTACAACGAAGAATGGCGAAAGGTTTATGGAATCAAATACTTCGAAATAATCCAAAAAAGTGAGAGGCCGGCCTCTGTTATTAATACTTCCTAAATCATTTTCGTGTGAGAAACTCAGATTCGAAATATTACATTCTCTTAATTCAGACTAGTAGATACTTTAATGACAAAACTAGAATGGCCTTAGAAATACTTACAAGTCCGAAACATAGAGGCCATTTTAAGACTTGAGTTTTTTCAAAGAAATGATTTATTCTAACCTGTTGTATTAGGTAGAACATGGTTTGGCCTATGAGATCTCTACACTATCTGGGGAACATGTTTTCACACTTTATTGTGATCGTTATCAGGTGATGAAAACACTTGTTCATATGTATACTCATAAGCAAATACAGAGGCCAGAAATTAGCAAATAAGTGGCCAAAAACATTCAAAAATCGAGTTAGGAGACAAGGGGTTGAAGAAAAGCTGCATTCTTTATTGGTTGGATATATGACTTGGTAAAGTTTTTTGCTTTTCGTTTTGAATTTAATTTATTGCTCGAAGTAGGAGTCGTGGCGTTTCTGGTCATTGCGATGAATGTGAGTTTGCTCGAATATTGTATATTGAATTATTATTGTCCGATCTTGCATTTCAAAAAATGGTTGACAGACAATGGCACAGACATATTGATGGTGGTATTCGATCTAAGATATGAACTTTCTAATAAATTTAGTTCGAGTTAAATATCAAGACCAAGAGAAATTTGTTATTGCCGATGTATGTTTATGTCATAATTAAATGATTTCTATATAAAATTTGGAACATAGGTTATACTTCGAGTATCCATACCAGATCTTCGAGGTATCTCTGTGATTTAGAATTTAGATAATCGTTGATACAGCGAATTCAAAATTTAAAACATATATACCATATGGTTGGAAGACACACATACATCATCAATAACAAATCTATCTCGATCGGTAAGGTGAACAATTCTTTCATGTCATTGCAATCATTTAGTGATTCATTTTGAGGTACTTTTTTTTTAAATAACAAAAAATACATTTTATCGCATAATCTTTCTTTACATTTATGATGGCCGTAACTGCCGCTAACATGGTCGATTCTAAAGTTCCAATTTTCAATAATGCGACAGAGCATTTCGAGTGGTTTTTGACGCGAGTAATGTTGGCTTCTAATTCCTCAATCGTAACCGGCTTATCCATATGTGAAGTTTAGAACTTGCGAAACCTTAAAGGACTATCTAGATGGCTAAATCACTGGTCCGAAGCGTGAAATTAGCTGTTCACCGAATCGCTCGAATCACGAGCTTCAAAGTTACTTCCGACCTTTCTGTAATGGTACTTCTTAAACTTTTCCGATTTATCACGTTTTGGTTGCGTATTATCCAATAATGAACATTGGGTTTCAAATTTATGATGGCGAATTGTGTGTTCGTTAGGCCGATTCGACACATTTCTTCATCTCTCGTTTAAGTACTAATCGACTTATAAATATCGATTGGAAACTGTATCCCGATCAAAATCCCGATTAACATTCAATCGACGTAGAAAAAGCCACCGTCAGAGATTTAACATTTAATCCTCAGTTGGTTTAGTTTTTTATTTATATTTTCGATCGAACTATATATCTAACATACGCAACACTAATATTGAATAAAAGACTTAATATACTAAAGTAAATATAACAGTTTATATACACAACTAAAATAAACCAACCGTCGTGCAACAGTGCAGGAAAAACTAAAAGTTAAGTAAAAAAATCAATATTTGTCTGATGATGTTGTGTTCTTCGACTCCCCCAAAGTTTTTTTTTTCATATTTTTCCCGATATCGATTCGATTTTTTATCAACCCAAAACCAAACATTTCCGATGTAAATTTTCTTATTTATAAACTAAATAAGATTTATTACCAGAGGCTGATAACTTATTGGACAACCGATAGACGTTACAAAACTTATATATAGGCATATGCATGTCATTAAAATTAACAAAGTGAAAAAGGTCAGCCGTCGTACATTTCACGTATCGAAATGGTGATTTGCACTGTACAGATTTAATTTTAGGGGTGTGCATACCCCGAGTAAATAGACCGTCAAATGTTATATACACATACAAGTAATAAAACTACAACTAACTGTTATTAATACATTTCCAACATAAATGTCTATGAAATGGTTCGTTAACTCAATTTTGCCAAGCAATTTGTGTTAGAAGAGAAAGTTATTTCTTTTGTAATTTTAGGTTATGAAGTTATACTCGTATGTAGACAAAATGCCGATAATCGAATAAAACACAAAACTAATTACAAATAATTATTATGGCATTAATCAATTTAACGGTTATAAATTTAAAATTAGTTTGGTAAGTCTGAAGATTAATGGCCTTCTATTCTAAAAACATACTGGCTATACAGAGCTCATCACATTTGCCTAAGTAAATAAAATAATAACAACGAACCCTCGCTTAAGTATCCGAACACGAGATTAACGATCGACACGATGAACGTGCAGTCACTTTAAAAATTTGTCATATGTATGAAAATGAAAGTGAATTGGCTGAAACTCGTGGCTCTCGATTGATGACACGATTTTTATTGCTACACAGTGAAGTTGACCTCGGAAATCTAGAAGTAAATATTTTCATTGGACCACAGGTAATAATGTCTGTGTTGGACTTACAATCACTTACTGATGTAAGTCACCATGACAAAGTATCATTTATTTTACACAAATTATCATAATCTGATGGCCTCTTTACTTGAGCAATTTAATGGTGTTGTCAGAAATCAGACTGACTTATGTAATGATATATAGTGCCGTACTCCCGATACGAAACAGTGATCAAAATGGAGAAAGGATGATGTACTTTGGGATGATCTCAAAGTCGCAAGTACATTCATTCCTCACAAAAACTTCCATTCGGAAACATATACATCCAATTGATCATCCATCTGTTTATTTCAAAAGGGCGAGCTTGAATACACTGAACCAAATGTACCACTCAATAAAACAAATTTTAGTGACAAAAATATTGATAAATATTTGTCGGTATTTTTATTGTTATTTTGAAAAAATTATTAATATAATTTTTTATTATTCTTAATGAACATTATTCTTAACAATATTTTATCATTATGATAAAAATGTATTCTATATGATAAATTTATCAGTTTTTTTTGAATGGTCTAACTGATCAGTTTGCGTTCAAAGTGAACATCATTTTTGATCGATAAGAAAATAGAAATTTGCGAAAATGGCCGGGGGGATAATTATAGAGGAGGAAGTTCAAAATTGAATTTACCATTCCCGGAAAATGTTCGATAGTATATTTGTTGAACTGTTTAGCTAGTGATAAGTACGTAAATCTCATTGATCGGTTGTATATTGATAAGGAATTTTTCAATGTGAATGTAATTTTGGTCAGATTGAACAATTATTATTTTCAGTGTAGTCCAAGACATGAGATCATATCGATCATATGAGATCTTCAACCAAATTCGTAGGATGTGATAAATATTTAGTCATTGTAAAGCTTTAGAAGATATTCGTACAAGTTTCGCAAATAAAATATAAAGATATGATGAACAGTGTCGGTTTAACAACTCGGTTAGAATCGCAAGGAAATATAAAGCGGTATTGATGAGAGAGTTGGACCTTCAAGGATGAGTACGAAAGATGGCTTCTAACATTCGAGAGAAGAATTATGCGTGTAATATATGTCCCAAAAAGCGACGTTGGTGGCGAGTTCTTTCCAATCACGAAATCAGGAATTTAATGTCCTTGTTTGAAGAGACAACATTAGACTATAAGATCCCAATCAGATTTTCCTAATATTTGTGCCAACTTCACAAAGGTTTACCGACTCTCAATACACCGAAATATATATTTTATCACAGTTCATTGGTTTACACACACATTTTTATTTTTCGATTTTTTAACTGTCGTTATTGGGGCCGTTTGAGGAAAATTTAATTTACCATGTCCATTCATTTGTCCGTTTAAATTAATGATACTTAAAGAAACAAAAAATATCAAAGTGAAAATGAAAATAGAATCAAGGCTAATTTTTCATTTCATCTATGTAGATGAAAAAAATTATTTTCGTATTGGGTTGTATTATAAATTTGTACGGTTTATCGTTTAAGATGAGACTAACTTAACACAATACTATGTGACCGATTTGATCACTATTGTAACAAATGTGCCTATTAATGAACCCAGTATAAATGTGGTAATCAATGGTCGAGTCGTTATAATCGTAGTGTACAAAAGCAACAAATGCGATCTACAAGAGTGATCCTCGTCGACGCCTTAAATGGTAATGATAGTCGCTTTCATCTTGGGAATTGAAACCAGTAGACACTACCTAATTACTTATCGGAATATCTCGAAATATACTGTAATAAAATGTATGGAACATTACATTAACTGCAGGAAGTCATGATCGAGAATCCATTCGGAGGAATGAGCAAGATTCGGAGATAAAGAACAACTGTTGATATATCTGAAACAACCACAAGTAATAAGCAAAATATTTCTTACTAAGGAAGGACTAATAATTTCGGATTTACCGATGGAGCTAATGCTTTCAATAGAACCGGCAAATCTACATCTTTGCCTATATGACAAATCGACAACTACATTTTCATTGGATGCTCTTTTCTTCTTCATCACACCACAAAATCGTTGTCAGCTTCAGCCTTAGCTGTCTCACGTAGATTACTTGGATGATCACTTTGTGTGGCAGCATACTAATGGTTATGTCCCTATTCTTGAAAGTCACTATGGGAAGTGACCTATTATGAAGTCACATACTGGTTGAAGACAACGTTGCAACGAATTCAAGAAAATAACTTAAAACTGCAAGGATTGCATACATCACCACCTTAATAATGTTATGAGTGTCTGGCTACAGTCTGGTGTTTAATTTCGGTCAAAAGTCTGTAAGTATCCTATACCAAGTTTTTGCGTCGATCGACAGTTTAAGTGATCGATAGGCAGACGCACACTTAATCCACATTGAACTGATTACCTGGAAGTTGTATGAAGTTTTCACAACTAAGCATCTTTCGGTACCAAGAAATCACTAACCTAATTGTATCGATATACTTTTCATATATATGATTTGTCATACATAACCAATGTTGATAGTTTGTTTAGGCCTTTTACTTTTAACCACCGGAAATGAGCAAGTGTGCCAATAATAGGCCACATAACTGTGTTTTTTATACATATCATCAACATTAATAGAACATATGCAGTTGTTTGGATGCGGCTTAGTAGTTATTTAAAGTACCTGTATGGTAATTAAATATTCTGGCCCACAACGCAACAAGCCCGTAAAGATTGCATGAATCTTAATTGTCTTTGAAGTAGGTCCTAGAAAAGGGTTAAGATCTGGGGCAAATAATTTCGTCACCATATAAAAATACTCACTTGTCAACTGTAATACTTTTTAAAGGGGGAACATGGAAACGTTCGTGAACATAACGTGATCATAATCATTGGAGGTCATGTTCGCATGGTTTCTAGCGAATTCCAATTTAAACTTTACGATAGCCTACTGTCAAAACCATTTTGATATAATGATCGTGACTTGTGGTGTTCGGAGCAACTCAAATAAATCGCAAATTTTGCTCACGCCACAATCAAATCAATAATTTCGAGTTAAGTGTTTGTAATTCGCTAGCACTGTTGCGTCACGACTGAACGTATATATACGAACAGTATGAACATCACACAGAACATCATATATCGCACAGTATTAACTTCAACTCCAGTTGCATATGCATGATGAGATTGATTTGATCTTTTCCATCACGCAGTCATTCAATGACGTCATCATTGGAGTTGGTAGCGACATAGACCAACCGCCTCTATTTGACGTTTATGTTTTTCCTCCGTTATTTATTAGGCACTGATAAGCAATGACTTTGTCATTGCTTTTCAGCGCCTAATAAATAACGGAGTGGTAATATTTTTTAAGGACCGGTAATAATTTAGAACACACATGCTATCTTAGCAATAAGAAAACTTCTAAGGTCAGGACTGCCTGCACTATACAATTCTGACACTATCTTTCAAAGAGAACTGGACGAGTCTAGTTGTTCTCAATTCAGAAGTGACAAACTAGAACAAGGGATGCTAAAAAATGGAGTCTTTTGTCCGTTAATCTAATATTATTCTAAGAATGCTTTAATATTAAGGAGAGACGCTCATAGTCAGGATTAAAACCAACTATGTGAAGTGATGTCGATATGAAAGTACCAAACTTTTGAGGCTGTCATCTGCTGTTAAATCTAGTGATGGCCTACGAAATTTGAACAAATAGCCAAAATTAATCAATTTCGCCGGCCATGGCCGCAAGATAGAACTTGAGGATTTCACAATCGAAATATACGAAACTACTACGCGATTTGAAATACAAATTGCAAACCTCTTGCACTCGATCAAATATGTATGATTAAATCGAATTTTCTAATTAACCATGCGATGATTGCAAAATGATAAAATTACACCACGTACGAAATTAATCAAATAATAGAAAACTAATTAGTTAATTGCGTTCAACAATTGTAATTTAATATTGTTGCAATTGCATTTGGAAATTATATTAAAAAAAAACTATATTGCAACGGTTTTTGTAGTTAACTTAATATCGAATTAAGGTGTAATCTGTATATAAGAAATTTTATGGCATTACGTGTACAATTTATAAGATACTTAATGCTACAATGTGAGGTCAATAGTTTACCTGTGTAGTGAATTGCTGGTTACTAATAATTTTGAAAAGAGATGGATTAGCTAGATAATTGATCGTGGAAAGCATCGATTAATCTAGATCGATTATTCCAACTGAATTCTATTGATGTGTACTGAGTTTGAATCACGATGGAAGTAGAGTGAAATAGCTATCATTCAGTTCACGATTTGGATGCAAGCATCTATATGTCTCCTTGTGGACGCACATAGCTCGGATCCATCTTAAAGTGAACCTTCGGTGTCAGGTAAGATAAAAGAGTTGAAAAATACAGTCTTAGTTTTCACAAGAATACTAGTTTGGACGTTGATCGAAAAGTCTTATAAAGCCTTGCTGTAAAGTCCTATCGGGTAAAGTATGTTTGGGTAAGAATTGGATAATATTGGTCTGCAGATTCCGGACCATTTGTAGAAAAATTTAACAATTGAGTTATTGAAAGAAAAGATGATGTCAATTGACCACCAAGTTAGGTGATTTAGCACTATTAGGCTTGTTTCTTTGGAGTTAACAATCTATCATCAAACCCTGTTAAACTCAAATATGAAGTTTATTTGTTTTTTATCTTTCCAATCTGTTTTGGGGTTCAAGGCACTCCCATCTCATTTGCGGTTCGCTTTTTTACGTCCTACCTTACACCAGCCTATAGTACTGATATGGAAGATGGGTTGGGCCATGAGTTCTGCACTCCAACAGGGGATCAAAGAAATTTCCTTTTTGCATCCCACCCCTATCGGGATTCGAACCAGATACCTCCCGCTCCAACTACCGCAGCTTTAACCACTGCACCATTTGGCCATTATTGAAAATTTCAATAAAATCGTGGATATTCAAAAACGGTCATTGGGCAGATATTGTTTAACAAATCATTTTAAACAGTAAATCCTATTTAAATCCAAGAAAATTTTGTTTTGTAAACTCCGTACCTAAGTAGCCCTATAAACGAACTTGGAACTTATAGGAGTGGGATTAAATCATGCAAAACTCAGTCTCAGAGACATAACACTTCCAACTTTTACCATACCCTTTGAATATGTTACTGAACCCAATAAAAGGACGAATGTCTATAGATCCGATCTCCACTTCCACCGGAGTTTCTATAGATGTTTTCATACAGTAATACGAGCCCGGTAACTGTCGGTATTACTGCCGCAACTATAATCCTTTCACGAATAATTATTTTTTTGGAAGATATGGATATCAATTTGGCATGATAAATTTGGCATGATATTTTGATCCAACATTTACTTCCGATGGCGCACATCAAAAGACTTCCAAAAGATTCCAGAGTCCGCATTTAAAACTGACTACTGTAATTAGTTCGGAAACGTTAGCTGCCGTTATCTATTGATACCCGTTTCATCTGGAACAAAAATTTTTACGATTTGAAATGTATTCAAGCATTGAACAAACCTTTCTAAGTGGCTAACATTGGAAGCCGAAATAAGTGGTTAACTACAGAAGGGTTTTATGAGTCATTTATTACCTTCATCTTCACCCATCAGTTAGAACTTGCTGCTTTGCGGTAATATTTCTAATTTCACCACTCTCACTTACTGTATAAAATTATATCAGCAGACCTAATATATGAATTCAGAAGTTTACATCAGGAGAGATATAAGTTCTGTTTGAGTGATATTGTTATAAGCTTACCTCATGTTTTACCGAGTTTTGTCGCTTCGCGGTTAGCACCGTTCTCTTTGCTTGGTTTGTTTGCCGCAAAATCTCTACAGTTTATTTGATCTTATTTGGCCAGAAGCGTTTATTCTTCTTCTCAGGCAATTAACTTCTTAATGATTTGAATTTTGAGGACTACTTACTTGAGTGGTCTAGCAGATTCAGTACTTTTAGCTGCATGTCGGCATGCCTATGTGTTAGTAGGCAAATGTCAACTGCGTTTTACAAATCATTGAGTCACGTTAATGATCCTATTGAATATCATTTGGTATATGATGACGAGATTGAAGATTTTTGTGTGCAGCCTCGATATATCTCTTTGATTAGTTCAATTATTTTCTTTAGTGAGCCTTTTTCGCTTAGTGCCTTTCAGATTAAGATTCAACTGATTCAGTCAAATGTACGGTGGAAATCTACAAACAGTAGGTACATATGGATGTTGAGAATTGGGATATCTTGTTGTTAAACCCTTTTTCCAATTTTAGGGATTCTCTCGATATTCTATATTCTTCAAATATTAGGGGTGTAAGAATTCCTATAGTTATATGTGCATCGCATTTGAATATTCAGCTGGTACCAGCCTTAATATTTTTCAGCTTCTGGATAACAGTTTTAATTTCTCTCCACCAACGTGGATGGGTGTTTATAGTTTCGTTATGGTTCACATCTGGAAGTTTGAAATCCAGTTCACTTATGTGGTTGTCCTCAAAGTATTCTTTCCATATATATAGTTCACATGTGGTTAAAGGTTGACTGGTCAGTTTCTTTATTTATAGCATGCTTGTGAATTTTCGTGACCATTCTTAAAAATCGGCTTGGTGCCGATTTTCAGGCTAACTTAAAAAAGTTACGATTTATTCTAGAGCCGCTAGAGTGTTAGGTAAACAAATAGATTTATTTGACCGATTACTATCGACAGTACCGATGAAAAATACTCGTTCAAGTATATAGTGAGGAGATAGGAAAATTTGAATACCAGGATGTAACGCAAACCAAATTTTTTTAAGAATATATCATATATCTGCCGTGCGCTTTTGCGAAGAAATGTCAGCAAGGCCAATTTGTAAAATTATTATCAACACAAATCCATAATTTAACTTTTATTTGAGGATGACACTTACATAGTAGAGGGGGATCTTCACAGTTTGAATATACTCTTAATCAAGTTTATATACAAATTCTCAAGAATTGTTCTGTCTTTGAATAAATGACCTAACCTTGATATTTTAAAAAAATCCCCGAACGACACTAAAAAATATTTTGATTCTTATTAAATCTGGAGATCTGCCATCTATGACAATTTTCTACACACATTTGAATCTTGTACATATTATACGAGCATATCGAATTTCCACCCTTCCGCCCTTTTATTTTCCAAAATTCGTTTTTAATAGCGTGTCATGTTCATTTTTTATGTATTATCACACAACAACAATTTCGCCTAAAGCATCGCGCTTTGAGGAAAATGCTTAGTTTCGTATACTACCAGTATATATACGTATAAAGAATACGAAAAATGCGATATACAAATGTGTGGGCGGATGAGATCAGAATTCAATATACAATATGTAAGACACTGTGTCATTACGTTGAAATAACGTTATATAGTTTATTGAAAATTGATAGAGCGCGAAATGGAGTGGAATTAATCATGGCGAATTTTTTTTTTATTTCGTATTGCAAATTTTATGTAATTTTAACATGATGTGTGTGATGGAGCGATGTATTGATTTATCATATAAACATATACGTGTTATAAAGAAGGTAACACCTTTTTGTGTCATAACTCGATATATAATAATATATCGTGGCTATTAAGAGTCGTATAATTAAATTGCGGGATATAAAATACGTATTTACGGGTTATACCCTAAAGTCGTCCGAAACACTGCTCGAATCGTACTTATATATGAAAATAGGAAATAATCCATAAATAATTTTTTCTTTTATTTCGATTCGGATCTACAACAGATATAAAAATTGAATTACGTGAATGGCTATAAACCTATATAATCGAGTAGATGTTATTCGGATGGGTATTTTAATGTTATATATTTATCGTAACTATCCGAATGTGAGCCGAATTAACAAGGATGTTTAATGGTAAACTGAACCGTTGCTAATCAAGAAAAGTTTAGTCTTTAATGATCAACCATTTTGTGAATTGGTTTTTATATCTTCGGTCAAAAACATAACCCCTTATGATTTGGTTGCAGTTCCGATTATTCCGGTATGCCGTTTGACTGAAGATATACAAAATAAGATATTACTAAAGTATATTTTGATCCATCCCTTTCAATGTCATCATTCTAGCTCAATCAGTTTGCGTCATGCTAGCGTACTCGCTTGTCTACATGATTCTATGCGCCATATTGGGAACTTATAATAAAGTCTCATTATTAAAACTGTCTCTCGCACTTACCCTTCATTTGAACCATGCCATACATGACAACAATTTCGGCTTATTGCAAGATATTTCTAGCTCGAAAGTTATGAAGAGGATATAAACTTAGATTACCTGCAACAAGTCGGACCTTGATATACTTTTCCTCATACTATACATGACTAATGTAATGAGAGGACCAAAATTTTATCACTCTTTGAAACATGTGACTACTATTGCTGAAATAAATTGCTTCTTGGTCAATAGAACCAAAGATCGAATGTTCCATTTTGAACTCGTATATTTAAGGTTCGTCAATATGATTATTGTCTAGTGGAACAAGTATATCTTTCGCTTCGTTTCCACTTAATGCAATCACTCATGTATTTTACTTTTACGTATAGTTCATCCTACTCTGTCGAATACCAGAATTGTTAAAAATTTAAGACTTCTCATTTGATTCAGGACACTACATTAACCTTATTATAACACTTAATTTTCTGATAAATCCCATATGTTTATCATTACAGTTTGCAATGTAGACTTTTACCATACAACTGGCTGACTGGGAACCGGTTAAACTGAGCAGTCTGTTGGAAATTGACATCTTTTATAATTGATGCACAGTGTTCTAGAATCTTTGTTATTTAAGCATTGATTTAGTAACGAATATTTACCTGTAAATATATAAAGCCTACATATAAGCATTCCTCTGAAAATCGAACAAGGTATTCAATTCGGTAAATACTTAGAGGGCTATATCATGAAGATCATTGCATATATTTATTGGAAATAAGTCATGGTGTTGTTACAAATAATTCAGCTTAAGGCCGATAGACCCTGCCTCGCTCCAAATATTGGCACTAAGGCTTGAGACACTAAATCCGCTTGTTCTATATACTAGCTTTATCGGCTGTTAGCATATCATAAGCAAACATATGAGTAATGTAATTTATGACCACTTCAGTATTTCCATTTATAGAAATTGTACACAGTGTTGGCCCCAGCACGGTTCCCAGTATATTCAAGATAATTTGGTTTCAAAAATTAATTATTAAAGTTTTACTGTTGTTTCTAACAATTTGTTTTTAAACCAACAGTTACTTATCAAAATTTACGCAAGCCCTCTTGAAGCCAACCTTCAGTATGGCGCAAAAGTTTTGTTCCCATTTTTCCAAAAAATAACTTATATAATTTTTTTGTTTGTTTCTTATGGTGCTGACATGATGGGTCGGCTGATTAAATCAGTTTAGCAGGGAATCGTGGTTATGTTTTTCCTAGTTACTTAGTACAGCCTTTGGTTTCCACTAGGTACAGCAGTTGGTGGTATCCACTTGTAGTCGGGATCAGAACCCGGTATATATGAGCTTCCCTAACGATGTTGGCTTATTTAAGTATTCTTTAAACTTTGGAAGAGCTCAATCGGAAATGTATCGGTCTTTCAAATGTTCAGAAGGCTTCAGTTCTTGCGATAATTTGATTGTAGCGCCGCGTTATTAGAAGACTTTGTGAATTGTTTTATTCGAAGTTGTGATGTATGATGGTGTTAATGTATTACAACTCGCTAGGCCGGTTTAGATCTAAAGATGACGTCATTGAATCCATCTCGTCGGGTATGCTACCGGACTTGATGTTTGTACTGTGCGAGTTGTATATCTACGTTTAGTCGTGACGCGACAGTTCTAGCGAATTACAAGAACGATATTATTTGATTGTGGCGTTAACTGTACGAATTAATTATTTTGCTACTAACTTACAACGCCACATGATCTTATGTAAGGTGTCAGCTAAGATTTAATCGCAATACGACACAATGTGATTTGTGAGATTCCCCATTCATGTAATCAACTGGTTTTGAACTGTAACACTTAAGGCTTCAATATTTTCGGTACTTGAACCAGAGCGTTGGCCTCATTGGATCAAGAACATTCAATTTTGATTGGGAGTAAATGAGCATTTTTACAGACAAATCAACTCTTCCGATGACGCTCATTTTCGACTATATATTTACCTATATGCAAAATTGTCGCATTTTGGGACTCAGAAAATCTACACGTCATCATTCGGAATATGTCTGTGAAGTTAGCACGAAAAGTTAGCACGAAAAACGATGTGGCAACACTAATGGTTTTTAACATGGATTTTTTACTTTTTGTACTAAAACTAGCACGAAAAATGGTTTGAGTATCGGCTAATATTTAAGTTATTACGAAATAATCATTTTTAATCATATTTATTTCATGATTTAATTCAGACGAAAACATTTAATTTCATAAAATCAATTACACATACACTATAACAAAAAACCACTACAAGAAAAATTAAAACACATATTTGTAATAATTGAAATTAAACAACTTTAAAGTATTTAAACCAAAAAATAAATAAATTTAGAAACATTTATGCAACATTGAAAACCATATGTCTATGGCCCATGTAAAATCTATAAAAGATTTGTATAAAGGTACTAAACCATTTATTTGACCACCACGTATACCAAATTTCAAACGGCTTCTATGACCCATTCAAAAGTTATGAAGGGTTTAGTATGTTTGGGATCAAATCTATCAAGGATTTGAACTCATATGGGTAATAAACGATTTATTGTAATTGAGTCATAAATTTGTCAACCCTGGATATTATTGCACTATCTAGAACAATGTTTGACCACCACGTATACCAAATTTCAAAACGTTTCTATGACCCATTCAAAAGTTATGAAGGGTTTAGTATGTTTGGGATCAAATCTATGAAGGATTTGAACTCATATAGGTAATAAACGATTTATTGTAATTGAGTCATAAATTTGTCAACCCTGGATATTATTGCACTATCTAGAACAATGTTTGACCACCACGTATACCAAATTTCAAAACGTTTCTATGACCCATTCAAAAGTTATGAAGGGTTTAGTATGTTTGGGATCAAATCTATGAAGGATTTGAACTCATATGGGTAATAAACGATTTATTGTAATTGAGTCATAAATTTGTCAACCCTGGATGTTATTGCACTATCTAGAACAATGTTTGACCACCACGTATACCATAATTTCCAAAGGTTTCTATGACCCATTCGAAAGTAATGAAGGGTTGAGTATGTTTGGAATCAAATCTATGAAGGATTTGAACTCATATGGGTACTAAACGATTTATTGTAATCGAATCATAAATTTGTCAACCCTGGATGTTATTGCACTATCTAAAACAATGTTTGGCCACCACGTATACCAAATTTCAAACGGTTTCTATGACCCATTCAAAAGTTATGAAGGGTTGAGTATGTTTGGAATCAAATCTATGAAAGATTTGAACTCATATGGGTACTAAACGATTTATTGTAATCGAATCATAAATTTGTCAACCCTGGATGTTATTGCACTATCTAGAACAATGTTTGACCACCACGTATACCAAATTTCAAACGGCTTCTATGACCCATTCGAAAGTTATGAAACGTGAAAACTTCAAAGATTTCACTACAACTTTATTTTACTATTTTAACATGGGAATCTAAATTTTAAACACCAAAACTCTTTAAATACAGAACATTAAAATTTTTTTTTTCTATGAAAACCATTATTTTAACGAATAAAACGTAGTTTTAACATAATATATATCTAGTAAATTCATATGATACGAAACATACTAAACCCTTCATAACTTTCGAATGGGTCATAGAAACCTTTGGAAATTTGGTATACGTGGTGGTCAAACATTGTTCTAGATAGTGCAATAACATCCAGGGTTGACAAATTTATGATTCAATTACAATAAATCGTTTATTACCCATATGAGTTCAAATCTTTCATAGATTTGATCCCAAACATACTAAACCCTTCATAACTTTTGAATGGGTCATAGAAACGTTTTGAAATTTGGTATACGTGGTGGTCAAACATTGTTCTAGATAGTGCAATAACATCCAGGGTTGACAAATTTATGATTCGATTACAATAAATCGTTAAGTACCCATATGAGTTCAAATCTTTCATAGATTTGATTCCAAACATACTCAACCCTTCATTACTTTCGAATGGGTCATAGAGACCTTTGGAAATTATGGTATACGTGGTGGTCAAAACTTGGTCTAGATAGTGCAATAACATCCAGGGTTGACAAATTTATGACTCAATTACAATAAATCGTTTATTACCCATATGAGTTCAAATCCTTCATAGATTTGATCCCAAACATACTCAACCCTTCATAACTTTTGAATGGGTCATAGAAACGTTTTGAAATTTGGTATACGTGGTGGTCAAACATTGTTCTAGATAGTGCAATAACATCCAGGGTTGACAAATTTATGATTCGATTACAATAAATCGTTTAGTACCCATATGAGTTCAAATCCTTCATAGATTTGATTCCAAACATACTAAACCCTTCATAACTTTCGAATGGGTCATAGAAACCTTTGGAAATTTGGTATACGTGGTGGTCAAACATTGTTCTAGATAGTGCAATAACATCCAGGGTTGACAAATTTATGATTCAATTACAATAAATCGTTAAGTACCCATATGAGTTCAAATCCTTCATAAATTTGATTCCAAACATACTAAACCCTTCATAACTTTCGAATGGGTCATAGAAACCTTTGGAAATTATGGTATACGTGGTAGTCAAACATTGTTCTAGATAGTGCAATAACATCCAGGGTTGACAAATTTATGACTCAATTACAATAAATCGTTTATTACCCATATGAGTTCAAATCCTTCATAGATTTGATCCCAAACATACTAAACCCTTCATAACTTTTGAATGGGTCATAGAAACGTTTTGAAATTTGGTATACGTGGTGGTCAAACATTGTTCTAGATAGTGCAATAATATCCAGGGTTGACAAATTTATGACTCAATTACAATAAATCGTTTATTACCCATATGAGTTCAAATCCTTCATAGATTTGATCCCAAACATACTAAACCCTTCATAACTTTTGAATGGGTCATAGAAACGTTTTGAAATTTGGTATACGTTTTGGTCAAACATTGTTCTAGATAGTGCAATAATATCCAGGGTTGACAAATTTATGACTCAATTACAATAAATCGTTTATTACCCATATGAGTTCAAATCCTTCATAGATTTGATCCCAAACATACTAAACCCTTCATAACTTTTGAATGGGTCATAGAAACGTTTTGAAATTTGGTATACGTGGTGGTCAAATAAATGGTTTAGTACCTTTATGAGTACAAATCTTTTATAGATTTGTACTCATAAAGGTACTGTTGTTGTTTCTTAATTTATTTATTTTTTGGTTTAAATACTTTAAAGTTGTTTAATTTCAATTATTACAAATATGTGTTCTAATTTTTCTTGTAGTGGTTTTTTGTTATAGTGTATGTGTAATTGATTTTATGAAATTTAATGTTTTCGTCTGAATTAAATCATGAAATAAATATGATTAAAAATGATTATTTCGTGCTAACTTAAATTTTAGCCGATACTCAAACCATTTTTCGTGCTAGTTTTAGTACAAAAAGTAAAAAATCCATGTTAAAAACCATTAGTGTTGCCACATCGTTTTTCGTGCTAACTTTTCGTGCTAACTTCACAGACATATTCGGAATTCGTTTCATGTACAACGGAGACATTAGTGGCCAATAGATAACGTTATACCAAACCATGATAAACGAGGTATTTCTACAAATAATTGAAGAGCAGGACAGAAACGACATTTGGTTTCAACTGGACGGTGCAATTTACCACAAAGCAAACGAAACAATCGGGCACACTGTTTCAATCATATTATATTATCAATCGTCATGGAGATGTTAATTGGTCTCCACGCAGCTGCGATTTGAATCCGTTAGACTTTTGTTCGTGGGGAGCCGTTAGGAATAAGTGTTACGGTAGCCATCTACAGACTATCCAAGATCAAATTGAAGTTGCCGTTGATGAGATAGAATTGGGTTGACCGAATGAGGTGAAGCCCTACTGTTTCTAATAAAACAAACCTGTTCGCAAAATATTCAGTAGTCTTTAAATATAGAGGCAAATTTAATTGGAAATGTTGATGGACCACTATTTACTATGAAGGAACAGGCAGCACTTTACTTGTCCAAAAGAATTGCCCATATTTCTATTAAAATGAAGACTATATATATATATATATATATATATATATATATATATATATATATATATATATATATATATATATATATATATATATATATATATATATATATATATATATATATATATATATATTTATATATATATATATATATATATATATATATATATATATATATATATATAAATATATATATATATATAAATATACACACACATATATCTATATATATATATATATATATATATATATATATATATATATATATATATATATATATATATATATATATATATTGTCTAGATTCAATGACTATCTATAAAGCTAGTGAATCCCATTCATTCTTGACCAATTTTAGAGTTTCTTACTTAACGATTGATAATAAATAGCCGGGATTAAACATGTGCTGGTTTTATACAATTTCCAAAATTTCTCTTAAAAATATTATTTATAGTAACACTGACCTGCATGCGTATATAAATAAATCAAAACACGCAACGAACCACATGATTATATAATTATTTATGATCATTAATTAATAATTCATAAATCATAATTAAAATTATTTATTAATTAAATAAATAATTATGATAAATTAAAACTAACCTACGAATCGTTTAATCCGTCAAAATATGATTTTTATCTTGATCCAGGTAACAACAATCTCAAACTGTGCGTGGAGAAAGTACACCATATGCAACGTTCAGTTGAGGGATTCACCTGAACCACCGATTGTATATTCACATCACATTTCATTAGGCGATACACACACACACACACGGACAAATTATAAACAATTAAATAGGGAAATACCACAATTTTCAAACATAACACGATATGTCGCGTGAATTTATCCACATATTTATCATACAGCGGGAAAACAAAAAAATATTAATAAGGAAATTAAATTATAATTAATTATTATTAAATATTGTTGTTTCATTTGTTACATGTCGCTGATTTTATTATTTCGTTAACAATGACATTTGAATTAAAAAAACAAGTTGTTTTTAGCGGTTGTTATACGGTCAGAGAGTACACACGGTCGCGTATACTAATTGTTGGGACGTGACTTTAATTTAATTAAAATATAAAAAATTAGCAAATTGGTAGCATATAGTCAACTCGATTTTAATTAATTACCCGGCCGATTGATGGATGATCGTATCATCTTGCATATACGTGTAAGTTCAACCAGGTCAAACTCATCAATGTATAAATAATAAATCTTATTTAATTTTCTAATTAAATCGCATGGTTTTATAATTATTTACTATTTAATTTAATTCAATGCCATGTACACATATACCTATTTACGTAGCTATAATTAAAATTATGATTAATATTTCAACGAATTTTTATTTTAATTGAAAAGCGGATGCACTTGTATATTTTTTGTTATTATATTTACAATCAATTTAATAATACATAATTGGATTTTATAGCGAAAATATAATCGAGATATTTTTTTGTTGTTAGGTGGTTGCTACCGCACACTTAGACTGGCGACGATCCGTTGTGATACCACTTTATGTACTGACATGTACGATAGGACGGCTTATGGATTATAAACTAAACAGGGGATACAGATGTGTTCATTCACACCACCGATCGGATCGCACCGCCAAAACGATCGATGGTGAAAAGTCTCTTTTTGCATCCTGCTCCTACGGGATTTGAACCCGGTACCTCCCACTCCAACTGCCGCCGCTAAAACGCAAAAAAGCTTTAATGGACCACTGCGCCACCTTGACCAAGTGTTACCAAATGAAAACGTAATTTTTTTCATTTTGATTATTTTTTATTGAAATTTCATGGAATATGTTGAAAACATATTACATTTTATGAAAAACATGTTACTGCTCGATATAACCTCCTTTGGCTCTGATTATTTGATTTAGTCTTCCATAGAAAGCATTGCATGCTGACCGTACGTGGGCTTACGGAATTTTATTACATTCTCGAACAAGAGCTGACTTCAATGCATCAACACTTTCGTATTTTTTAGTGGACACCTTACTCTCCAAAATGAACCATATGGAGAAATCTATGGGATTCAAGTCTGGTGAATATGGTGGCCATTCTTTCGATGAAATCAGCCGCGGAACGCAATTTTGTAAAAATTGCTGTGTCGCTCGAGCTTTGTGTGACGGTGCCGAGTCCTGTTGGAATGTACAACGGTGCGTACCGAAGAGCTTACGTGCCCAAGGTAGCAAAGCATCGTTTAGGATCTTTTGGCGGTACATCTCTTGGTTTACCTTGACTCCATGTTCGATGAAAACCAGAGGAGTGCGTCCATCTGCAGTAACTGCAGCCCAAACCATAACATAAGCTGGTTATTGCTTGCGCATGGCAACTCTTGTGTCCAAATTATCGTTGGACTTGTGCTCTAACCAAACACGAACAATTTGTTTATTCACAGACTGTTGAATGGTGAAAATTTTCTCATCAGAAAAGACAATTTTTGGAATCTCATCAAGTTTGGCCAAGGCCTTCAATGCTCGTGTTCTTTCAAGCCTAACTTTTTTTTGTGCCTCCGTAAGATTTTGAACTTTTTGTATCTTGTAGGGCTTCAAGTGTAGTTTATTTTTCAATATGGTTTGAATGCTGTATCGTGAAACATGTAGACGTGCGGCTAATTGATTGGCACTTTGACGAGGATTTCGTTGGATTCGTTTCTTCACCTTTCGTATCATTTCGAGTTATGGTTCGATACACAAACATTTTATTCACATTCAAATGTTGGAGCTGACGAACTATTGCTGTTTGTGAATTTCCACCCAAATACAGTGCAATTACACTATAACGTTTGAATTCTATTACGATTTTTTTATCAAAATATAAATTTAGAACAATTATTTATTGACCACATATAAACAACTAACCAAACTTTAATCTGTCAAAAAATTGATGCGCGAAAAATAACAACTACACAAATGACAGCAGAGTGAAGTTAGTAACATTTGGTCTCAGCCACCCGTATTTATTGATCCTCAAATGGATATCGCTATCCAGAGTAATGTAACCGCCTGTGAAGAGACAATGAAAGACAGCACACCATAAGCGTCCTACAGTTTCTTCTCCTTACTCTGCTCATGGGTTTTCGATTGTTTCGAATTTTTATTCGGAATATAGGATTCGTCAAAGCACAGTACCCAGTGAGAAAGGCCAGTGTATCTCATAGTATGTTTAGCATAGTTCAAGGAAAAGTCAACAAATTTTGTTCTCACAACAGATAGAAACAAAATGCAACATACATCAAGTCCGGTAGCATATGTCTGATAGGTGGATTTAGTCTTTTCGACCACACAACAAATCAATGACGCCACCAGATTGAAACCGGCCTAGTGAACGAACATTACAGATCACATAAAATAACATACATTTCGAAAGACGAACGTCTTCAACGGCTGGTTGGTTCAGCGCCCTAGCTGTCAATAAATGCCACACCGGAGTTCTGGTTTAACTCCCATTATTAGCTTACACGATTCACGATTACAGCTCCCAGCATCATTTTAAATTTTCAAAAGGAATTTGCCCTATAAGCATCATTGTCATTGCTAGATCAAATGGTGGCAATATTTAATGCATTTTTATTTAACATAATCAAGACATGTAATCTCATCTAACAACCCCAAGATTTAAGTTTTCCAGAGTACTACAGGTAACTTTCTAATTTTACTAGGGTTGACTAATAGGCCTTGATCATGAGA
Organism: Tipula lateralis; assembly: GCA_963932295.1. Taxonomy (NCBI): domain Eukaryota; kingdom Metazoa; phylum Arthropoda; class Insecta; order Diptera; family Tipulidae; genus Tipula; species Tipula lateralis. The sequence continues at coordinate 55,175,565 of OZ010736.1, read as the reverse complement.
CTGAATGATGAATTACTAAACGCACCTTTATTAGTTATAGCTTAATCTAAGTCCAACGAAAATGGCATGCTTGTTATTTGGAATGAATAGGATTTGCTTATCATTATCACTAAAATATATCAATCTATAATCGTCCTAAATTATTATGTTAATAACTAGATAGAGATTTAAGTATTTTGTAACTTTTAATGCCTATATGGTATGTCGAAAGCTTTACCTTCCAAATGACTCGTGGTTGAAGTTGTTTTATTTAGAGTAGGAGGCAATGGGTTCAAATCGCAATAGGGGCAGAATGAATCAGTGATCTGATCAAGGATAAACTAAACTATCACTCTCCATTGGTAGAATGCAGAACTTATGGACTCACCTATCGTCCAGCAAATACTACAGGTTGGTATGGAGTACATGCGGTATAAAAAAAAAGTATTGATTGATGAGCTTTTGAAGGAACAAATCCATTGGCTAAATTAATATTTTTAATAATTAATAATTAATAATTTTTTAATAATTGAAAAAAGCTTTCAGAGTCAAACTTAAGATATGTTAAAGAGTCTATAGGAAATATCCAATCTGGATCTGAATCCATCTTGTATTTGAATCTCTTTCTAAGACTAATGGTTGTCTTGAAGATATCTACTTCGTCAAAAAGATCCCCATTTTGATATTTTTTCATTACGGATATAGTTTTTGAGAGAAATTGTAGACTTTTTCAGCTTCCTAATTCATCATGATTTTTGCAGTCCTCTTACATTTACTAAGAGCACATTTCTTATACGAGGAAGAAGCGATAAAGACGGCACCATAGTTTTTATAATTTATGGATATATATAAAATATTCTAAGATCTACAGATTTCTAGTGGTATCTACTGATTTATTATACACATGTTCAACGTCATACACCCGTATTAAGCGAGAAAGGCGTAAAGAAGATTAACAATTCGAGAACTGATAAAAGACAAAAAAGATTTTAATCAGATAAGTAATAAAGTTAACCGACTTATATTAAAGAACACAAAGAATCTTGCACTTAAAATTATTTAAAAAGACTAGTTCCTGAAGCTGACAAAAATTATTTCCTTTGGAAAGCAACTCAAAGATACAAGAGGCCGATAAACTAAGTGCCACCTATAAGGAACAAAAACGGAGAATGGGTGCGACGTAATGAAGAAAAAGCAGAATTGTTTGCACAACATCTGGCATCAGTATTTCAACCACACGACTTACAGTCTACGATTGATCCTATACTAGTCTATAGATCTCCATTAAATATCAGAAGTGTCACACCACTAGAAATTACGCAAGAAATAGATATGCATTTGAATCCCAAAAAGTCACCTGGAATTGATGAAATTTCTCCAAGGTTGTTTAAGGGTATCAAAGAGAGGAGTCATTATGTTAACACACACATATATATATATATATATATATATATATATATATATATATATATATATATATATATATATATATATCTGTGGCAATTCAGCAAAACCACTTAAGTCAATATAAGTTTTTTTTTTAAATTTTATTTGTTCAGTTTCATTATTCATTTCTTCACTCACCACGCCAATTTTCAAGTAATTTGCTTCATTTTTCACCCAGTTATGATATTTTGAAAAAACTATTTTTCATGCAATACACTATATTAGAATTTTAGAAAATCACGTTTCCTGAAAAATGTACTTTTTTGAGTTAAGTGGTTTTGCTGAATTGCCACAGATATATATATATATATATATATATATATATAATGATTTCTTTCGACTTACATATGTGCCTGAGTGTTTCAAGGTCACAAATTATCATGATAAAAAACCAGACAAACCAGCTGAAAAAATTGCATCATACAGGCCGATCCTCTTTGTTACCATTTATTTCAAAGTTGTTTGAGAAGTTGTTATTGAAACGACCAAAACCAAGAACATTATACCTGACTTCCAGTTTGGATTCAGAAATTCAACAATTGATCAAGTTCATCGCGTGACTGCAAAGATTGCACAAGCATTTGAAGAGAAGAGATATTGTCCTGTCGTATTCTTAGATGTATCACAGGCTTTCGATAGAGTGTGGCATGAGGGTCTTATCTACAAGATAAGTAAAATAGTGCCACAAAATTACTGTCAATTGCTCGAGTCGTATATTTTCAAACGAAAATTTAGAGTATCTCATCTTATATCTAATTTACACTTCCGATATACCGAAAATGGAAACAGCCTTCATCGGAACTTTTGCTGATGATACAGCAGTTTTGGCGTCAAGTAAATCACTGAATCAAGTATGTAGTTGAATACTTACAGCAAGCACTCTATAAAATCAGTCAATGGACCACGAATTTGAAAAGAAAGCTTAACAAGCTTAAATCAGTACAGGTTACATACACGTTGCGGCACAAAAATAGCCACCTCCATACATTTTTCAACGGATACAAACTCCCCAAGCTGAATCTGCTAAATATCTCGGATTGCATCTTGATTCAAGCTTGAATTGGAAATACCACGTTAAACAAAAAGTAGAGCAAATTAATATAAAACAATGTGAGATATACTAGCTGATAGGAAGACATTCTAAGCTAAGCCTGTACTGTAAACGCCTAATCTACGAATCGATATTTAAACTTATTTGGACGTATGGCATCCAGCTCTGGAGATGCACTAAACAATCAAATCGTTTAATTATTCAACGCAGCCAAAACAAATTTCTACGTGCACTTAACAAATGCTTACCGTAACCAACGAGGAATTCCACAACGACCTTAATGTTAAATGGATGAAGTGGTCCAGAAATTTGCCATCCAACATGAAAGAAGATTACTGCAACATACTATTACAGTGAAGAAATTCAACCTTGACAAAAGAACTGAGACGCCTTAAAAGAATTAAACCGCATCAGCTAGTCATTTTATAAATAAAGTTTCATTATTGGGAGCAGAATATTGATTTCTTGTAAATCCACATTCGCTTCACTTATTTGTTGCAAATAAGTACGTTATCATTAGTGATAAGATTGTACTATTAAAAAAAATGTCTAGGTTTAAAATCCATGTTGGTGTCAATAAGAAAATGGTTAATTTTGCCTATGGTTAACTGTCGAAAATGGTTATTGGTTCAGTGACAAAACTTTTAGTGTTTGTGTATCGAAGGACAAACAAAATTACCAAAAAATGAACTATTTAATTGTGGTAAGACAAAATGGGATTGAAAATGAGTTTGAGTCAAGATTAAAGCTTTAACAAACTCGTGGATGCCTGCGATTAATTCGGAATCAATAAGTAGTTTACAATTTTTTGCTATATCAAGGCCATTAGTTCAATATCAATAAAAGCTCTCACTGTTGCATATCATCACGGAATTAATGAACTGATTTATTGACTGATGGCATTTTATTAAAAAAATGATCATAATCATACAAATTAACATTCGGCTTCCTAACATCACCGATTTGGACATTGCGTTTCAATAATTGCTTTTTATGACTCCAATGATCAATTGAGATATGCTCCAATTGAGATGTATAAAATCTTTATCATATATTTAGAAGAGCATCGATTGCTGTCTTTTAAACCCTATATACTGTCAGATCCCCAATGCTTTTTTTTATAATTTGAATTAAGTATTCATTAATTGTGTCGCCAATCAGTGCTATTGGGATTCTAACTAGAGTGTGCCAATGATCCAATTAGTGAGCAAAACAATCCAAATTAATTACACACATGTAGCAATTTGCAACAAGTACAATGTGTACTGTATATAGATTCTCATTTGGTTTAATTATCAATATTATGAATTATCCTTGTTCCCTTTACTATTCGAATATATAAAGAAGTTGGCTACAATGAACAAGTGTCCAATACGATAACCACAAATCCAAAATTAAGTTTAATGGCAAATTAGGGAGTTTTTGATCGTTCAAAGCTTCTCATGCAAAAATATCCTTTTCGTTATTTCATCCTTTCGGGTATATCGAATTTTTACAACACTGCTTAAGGTTTTTTGTTCTATTTACCACAATAAAAATAAATCTTTGAAGGGATTTCATTTTGTATACCTCTTACATAAATAGGTTGGGTCAATATCACATACATTTTCTTGTATACGTATGTTGATTTAATTTCCTTATTCATCCGGAAAAATAATACAAAATCGTACATAGAGTATCATTCTACTTAAAGTTACATCTAGAAAGTATTTTTCTATGTCATTGGGGAGCGAAAATATATCGATAGCATGTTAAGGAAAGATCAATGCACTCTACGTATATATGTAATGTATATCCAGCGAAGATAAACAGTTTGGATTTTTGCTTTGAAGAAGGATTAAGGCGAGCACAGAATAAAACACATTTTTATTGTTCTCGTATATTTGTTACTTGTAACATAAAAAATTGTGCAACAGATTCACAAGTATACATAGGAATGATGTATGCTCCATGGATCAATAAATTTTACAGTCTGCTAGTTAAAAATTCTGAATAATTTAAGGATGAGTAACAATAATTCGCTCGAGTACATGTAAGAAACAAACACTGTTGAAGACAAAATAAATAGAACACGACGAGCGTACACCATACAATATATATATAATCAATCTGCCTGTATAAGGAAAACAGACAGGGTTTCTTATTAGAAAAACAAAAAATAAAATATACTTAGGAAAATAAATTGTTACCATCGCAACGCGCGAGAGTAAAATAAAGAAAAACTTTCAAGACAGGAAAATAATAAAAGACACACAAAAAAAAAATCCGAACGAGGAAATGTTCTGTAAAAACAAAAATAAATATACCACCCACAAGTAGGCGATCATACCGATTGGGGTAAAAGCAAATAGACAAGTAAAATAAATAGAAAATGTGCGGTTGAATCTACTCAAATATCTTATTTTAATCTTATGGAATTTCACTTCTTTTGTTTAGAATCCTTGCACTCCAATTCCAATTACTTACTGTCTTAGATATATATGAAATTACGATCAGTACATAATATATACATATTTATACAATGTGTTAACCAGTGTCGTCGTTACTATACAAAATTCAACAAGTCCTCCGTATATATAAGATGTAGCGACACTTTATAGTACTGTCGTATAATATTTAAATTTATATTATCCTAAGACAATAAACATAAATATTTTAAGTTTATGGTACAAACGAAAACTTTACGATTATTTGCGAAGCTTGAAAGAAAGCACAAAACGACATAAGATATGTATCTCGAATGTTTTCTTAGGATATATTGATTAGTTATTGTTCTTAAGTGATAGAAATGCGAGAGGAAGACGAACGATATACGATACGATAAACAAAAGTAATTGCTGGAAGAAAAGTTGTATTCTTTTAATTTATATTTATTATCCCAAGAATTGCTACGGGCGATTTGTATTTTTGTCAGTGATATACGATTATATATATATATATATATATATATATATATATATATATATATATATATATATATATATATATATATATATATATATATATATATATATATCAGTTACTTTTGAATAAAATAAGATCAGTGGGGTTATTTTCTTCTAATATGGAAACTCTAAGAAGCATCTTTAAGTTTGTAAAGAATCGATTTGAAAGGTGGTTTAACTTCGAAGAATATTTACTTTAACTATTTACGATAATCTACGATTCAAAAGCTTATTTACAAAGGTTATGTAACAAAACAAATACAAAAATTATGAAACAAAAGAGATACAAGTGACGTCAAACATTAGGATCCTTATATAGAAAGACGGGCACAAACCTGCTTGAAAAATGAGAAAATATGTTAAAGGAGAAAATTTCCATGCGATTAAGATTTGAATTATCTGCAGGCAAAGGAATTCTAGCATCAAAGCCGAAATGTTGGTATTATTGACGCGAACATAACATATATTGATCACAAGATATCATCAACATATACTCGATCCATTTTTTACTTAGTTGTTACTTCGAAGGTACTGATAAATAACTAACGTTAAAATCGAAGATGGTTTTACTAGAGTTTACTCCTTTCTAATTCTCACTTTTAGTGGAAAAAAAAGTGGTATCTTACATTTACTCATAAACCGGCCTCAAAACCTTGATAAGTAAACTCAGTGATAGGTTTAACTTTAATCGTTACGGTTATAAACAAAGGAACAACTGGAAGAAGATGTTTGGCAACTCATAAGTGATATGTGAAAATGAAAGCATAATATAAAACTCAAATTCAGTCTATAAGAGCCATACATGGAAATTAGACTATGAGTACTGATTAAGTAGGTAAAGGCCTTTTCTTATAACCTATAGACTTTATCCTAAAATATGTTTTGACGTGGCCATTAGGTTTTATAACAGTAACATTACAAAGAGTACTTTTGTGTTAAACAGGATTAGTCATCTCAGAGCACAGTAACTAGTACCAGTGTTGGGCCCGCAATTTACACGATGTAGTTTACACAGTTATTTACATGTAAATTACACAAGTTATTTTTTACATTACGTAATGTAAAAAACGACTTTTTCATGACAAGGGCGCTATCTATTATATAATTTAATAACTAACAACTAATAATTTAATTATTGTGAAAATTGACTGTGTAACGTTACAAATAAAACAAAAACAAATTAATATGTCAAAAATTTTTTGATATCGTTTTGATAAAAAAAACGTTAGTATGTATTAGCATTGGTAATATCTTTATTTTAAATTTGAACACAGATGGCAGTGTAGATACATAAATGAACTTTGCCTAGAATTTGTAGATAACTAAAAGTCTAAAATAACTATGATTGACCGTCTAAATAAACGGTTTGATTGATATTTGTGATGCGTATAACCCTTATAAACAAATATTTGTTACATTTATACACTATTTCTAGTTATTTATCAGAGTTTTCACGTTTTTTACATATTTTATGTAAATTACAAGTTTTTTACTGTAATTTACGTTATTTACATGTAAAGTGCCCATCACTGATTACTCTACTCTATGACACAGATGCCGTCACGTTTGGTGACATGACAGATACAAATGTGAAGAATCAAACTTAAACATTATAAGAATAATAGATTTTGCGAAGAACCTTTCAATTGTCAACAAATTCCATTTAGCTGTTAGGTTGTATACAAACCTGAGAAACACAAACATCATCCAGAGATATTAAACCAGAATAGTAAGGGATATTGAAAATGTGTGTTAATACTTATACGTAATAGCGACTTCAATATACAAGTCTCTTGAAGAGATAATGAAAGTCACTGGTGAGAATACACAAAATAATAGTGATACTTTTTTGCGGTTGTCTTCCCAACAACCATTTTTTCACGTTTGCGATCATTTGTGAAACAATCATTTGTGTTTGTAATAATTCTCTTATTTCTTTTACAGGACTAATCTTTGTACACTTGACCTTTCTACTCGTATGTGACACCCAAATCATCATATTATTCGTTTCTATTGTTGGTAAAAAGCTCTAACACTCGGAAACAATTTATTACATACTTATGCTACAATTTTCCATTAGGTTTAAAAAGTGAAATCTCCATCATAACGACATACAACTGATATACAATTGATTCACATTTTACGAACATCAGAAGAATATCTGAATATATCAAGGTTCAATGACATGGTTTGAAATACAATTATTGAATACGCGGTCTATAGAGATATTACTGTGTCTATGAATCGGGACCATTCTAGGGACAGGTAGACTTGGACGATTGATTTTTAAACTTCAAAAGTATTATTATATAAAGTATACCATGAAACTGTCCACCTGGATCTGTTAACGTATCATCTTTTGGAACACTTTCTGTTAAGTATTAGGTAAGCTCTCAGTCGACTTAGTGATTCTAAACCAATTGTCCTGAGAAATTTTTTTGGTCAACGCTTTTTTTCATAACTAAGTATTCGATACAAGTAAACACTCCTGAATGAGAGTATCGTGTACTACTCTCATCTTTAACATTATTAAACATTTAATTAATGTTCGTAAGATAAAGTTACCTAGGACTTTCACAAAGCTGTAGGTGACGCTACAGGACATTCAACTGATTCAGATTTTACGAACAAAAGGTGTTTTATTTCAGCTAATGGAAGCAGAAAAGGCTTTTTCGATAGTGGCACTGGTAGTGAAAATTTTAAACTAACACCTAATTCAAACATAATAAAAAATAACTAGAAAGGAGTACATGAAACATCGGAATTGCTGATCCGAAACCATTTCCTCATTATCTAATCTTACGGATGAATTAGAAGGGTCATACCATCAGAATGGCAGAAAATATAATTTAAAGATACTCTGAGAGAGTAAATAGCCAATACAGAGAGAGTAAAAACTTATTTACAGATCCCAGTGTTAGTAAAAATGTTGTAGGTGTAATATTAACCTGCCAAGTCTGAAAGTAGAAAATTTAGGATATTTGAATACCTTGTTGGCTATGGAAAAGGGAAGGATGAAAATCACTGTATTTTCATATTCCCAGCAGTTATTTGTTATTTGTAACAGACTGAAGGTAGAGAATTGTGTACTGAAGGTAGCCATTCAAAAAAAGTGCCCATAAGAATATTGAAGACAACGAAACAGTCGATATGGTTGCTAATTAAGCAAGTAAAATAATAATAATAATTAATTCCAGAACGAATTCCAGAACTCAATGCCACTAGAGGCCCACGATTCAACATACACATACATACAGATTAAAAACAATCAATTATGATTGATGAATCGTCACCACCCCGGGAATCGAACCCGAGACCCCCGAATGACAGAGCAAGTACGCTACCTTCTCTGCCACGAGAGCAATTAAGCAAGTTATTCAGAATGTACAATTTTACGGTGGCCAATTGTTGATAGTTTTTTCCAATCAATTAATTTTAGTATTTAATGCCAAAACTCGAAATCTGGATAGAAACTTGATTCGAAATCTGGATAGAAAACGCCATGAGGGATTATAATAAATATTATTTGATTGGGTAAGTGATAAAGGTGACGTAATTTTAGGGGGTGATATGAATGGACATTCAAGGATTTGGGGGTGTGAAAGTAATGATGCATGTGGAAACTTGTTGGCTGACCTAGTTCTGAATTCCGATCTCATAATCCTGAACGATGGAAGGCCAACAAGGATGGCGAATGTTAGGGCTAGAACCAGTGCGATAGACATTACTCTAATGTCTAGCGGACTGGCCGACCAAGTCACTTAGAATGTAACAGATGAGAATTTGGGTGGTGATCATTATATGATCGAAGCATGTATAGGTGAGGTGAATGTTGTTAACACACCAAGGTTATCATGAATGGTAAGAAATGGGTCAAACTAATAATGAGATTCTCATATCAAATGAAATGAATGATGTCGACCAACTTGAGAATGAAATAGAGAGAGTAAATGAGAAATGTTCTACGCAAGTAGGTACGACGGAAAAAAAGGTGAATGGGTGGTGGAACAGAGATCCAGTATTGGTATGAAAGAAAACGGATAGCCTTGCGCCAGTTGAACAACTGCATTTGCAAAGAATGTCGGATTAATTATGATCGAACGAATGCAAAGTTGAAGCTATCCGTAAAGCAAAAATGAAAAGTTGACGACACTATGTGTCTCAAATGACTCATAGGACCACAACCAAGGAAGTATGGGATAAATTTAATAGAGTGAGAGGTCATAAAGCACAAGGCAGAAATGCCGTTCTAGATGACAGAGAAAATGGGAATCAATTCTTACGACTGATGGTGGATGTTCCAAATAATTTAGTGAAAATAATGAATGTACGATACCTGATAATGTGAGAGATATTTCGAACGATATGCGTGTTGAGTTTAAATGGGATGAATTTCTGAAAGTTTTAGACAATTCAAAATTTACTCCAGGAACTAATCGAGTGAGCAATAGAATGATTGCGAATTTAGATTTTAAAGCAAAAGTAACTTTGCTTCAAATTCTTAATAAGGTGTGGATGAGTGTCAAAATACCGGAAAAATGGAATGAAGGTAGAGTGGCACCCAATCCCAAAACGGATCGGGATAGAAATCTGGCAACAAATTACAGGAGAATTTGAATGTTGAACGTGTTTATGAAAGTGGTGAATGGTATGATGAAAGAAAGAATTGAAAAATTCATGAATGAAAGTAATTTGCTGCCACATTTGGGTTCCGCCGAAACCACTCTGTCAATGAATGTGTGGAAAAGTTTGTGTGGGAAGTACTAAAGGAAAATAAGAAAATTGACGGTATATTTGAACATTGAAAGGACGTATGACTTTGTAGGGAAACTGTATCAAGTTCTTAGATTAAACTAGGCTTTTCCTAGGAAAAATTGAGAATGGGTATATGATTTTTTGAATGGACGGAAATTAGTTGTGTGTGAAAGGGATTACAGATTGGAGGGAGAGGTGGATATTGGACTTCCGCAAGGAAATAAAATTTCACCAACTCTGTTTAATCCGTATACGAGTTCGATTCATGGACTAAACTCAGAAGACCAAATCGTTCTGCAATTCACAGATGACTTTGTTATAATGGGTAAAGGTCCAAACATAGAAACAGCATTCGATCACATGCTCAAGAATGTGTGGATCAGGTAATCAATTGTTTGACTGATTCAAATTTACATGTGAATACGAGAAAATGTTGTTGTATGGCTTTTCGAACGCGACAAAGAATTGATGTTCAAGTATATAGTGAAAGTATTGAAAATGTGACTTTAACTAGGTATCTGGGGATCTGGATCGATCAACGTTTAAGTTTTAAAGTGCACATGGAGAAATTAACTGATAATTGTGAGAGTAGATTGAATGTTATCAAAAGGGTGAGTAAACCGAAGTGGGGTGTTCATCCTAGTGTGACTGATATGCTATGGAAGGCGCTAGTGTCCTGGTGATGGTTCTAAAGCTGGGTTTAACACGTTAATGAAAATTGAGAATGCATATGCTAGAGTTGTATTGGGGGCGATCAATTCAACCCCAATACACACTCTATGGTCTGAAATGGGTGCTACACCTCTCAATTATAAAAGAGAGTGGATCACCGTGCGTGAAACTGTATGAATGATTATGAAAAATAACGCGTTAGTAAATGAAATGATAACCAGATTGCAGGCAGGAACAGTTTTTAGGAAAACTCAAAGAACTCACTTTATTTTGGAGAGTATGAACTTATTCGACACGATCTAAAAAGTGGTACCAACCGTTCCGCCTGCAAACCTGGTAGTATGTTTAAATTTTGGAGGCACAACAAAAGCTTTGATGAATGAGTTATCAGTTAAGAGAGAATTTCGCAAGATGCAAATGAAATATTTTGCTCATTTGACTGTGTATACAGATGCTAGTGTGAATGATGATCGTGTGGGTGTTGGAATTTACATTCCAGCACAAAAAAAAGAGAAAATGTTAAGAGTAAATGATGGCATCTGTATAATGAATCCTGAATTGATAGGAATTATGGAAGGAATCAAGTTGGCAATGAGTGACGGGAGAAGGAGGGTTTTTCAGTGCAATGTTTATGTGAATAAGTTGTTTGAGTACCTTAAATCTTGTGGGAGTGAAGTTGTTATTCAATGGATACCTTCACATCTACAGATTGAAGGTAATGAAAGAGCCGATATGATTGTAAATAATGATATGAACAAGGATGTAAATGAACATGAATTTATGGATGCTAGAGATGTACTTCGTATGTTCCATGTGAATCTGTGAAGAAAATGGGAGAGTGAATTTGTGCGAAAAAGCCAAATAAAAGGCAAAAAGTACTTTGAATGGTGTAGTGTCCCTTTAAAAAAACCTTTCTTTAAGGAAATCAAAGGAGACACTACAATGATTCGAACAATGGAGCGTGTGAGATTAAATCATGAAAATTGGAAAGAATGTCTGTATATATAAACGTCATTTGAGTGAAGAAAATGTGTGTGATTCTTGTATGGTTGTAGAGGACATTGAACATTTGCTTTTAAAGTGCAACAAATATAGTCAAAATAGAGCAAACTTCGATGTCTTCATAAGTGCAAGAAGTGTAAATGAAATATTTAAAAGGGGTATAAGTCGATATAAGGCTATGTATGAGTTTATTAAAATTAATGGTATTGAAGTATGAAAGCGGATCGATGCGTGAAAGGTGAATAAATGAAACTCAAACATTGTATTATATAATTTTAAATTAATTATTTTACAAAATAATTGTTAATTCATTAATTTAAATGACTTCGGGTCAACATGAACGTCTTGCTGAACGTGCAATTCGCAAAATTATTGATCGATTTAAGGAAATTGCTTCAGTGGAAGGTCAACTATATCAACATATTTATCCTGTTTGTGATCCTGATGCAGTGGCAGCTGGTAGTGAAAGTGTTCACAATGAACCAAGAACATCAACCTGGTCTCGTTCAAAAGAACTGATCATATTACGACTCATTTTTCCAGGTTGATCTTTGTGCACTCTGAACGAAATGAAGGTTTTTTATTTTAAATCATTTTCAGCGATGAATTTCATCTTAAATTATCGAATTTGGCGAGTAATCCTCTTGTTATTTACGAAGCAGAACTTCACCTTTCCAGAGACACGGACTCGGGTGGTTTATAGACCCGACCGTAAAACGAAAAGGGAAATGATCTTAAAGTGAATCGGAAAACTTATCGTAAGATATGAATTGTGGGTCAATGACCTTTGATGTCACAAGTCGTGGAGCAATTTATTTACTGGAGAAGACAAGATTTAACACCTCTTGATTATTTTTTGTGAGATTATTTGAAAGGTAAGGTGTATGCTAATTATTTACAAACAATTTAACAAATTTAACTCGTTTTTACTGGGAAAAGTTATCATACATCTTGATGTTCGAATGCAGGCCTGTATACAAAGCCGTGATGGGAATATACGATCGATATTGTTTTTCAATAAAAATGTTGGCTTTTCATCCCAAAATGAGTCTTGATTGAAAAATTGAAAAAGGACTAACATATTGCCCATCCTGTATATGAAAAGTAGGTTGTGAAAATATATACTTAGAATATGTCAGATTAATGTAAAGGTGGATTTATGTAGTATGGTTATAAGTACGGCTAAGAATGATCAATGAGAGAATTAGAATGCATCATGGTAACTGGAAAGAGTATTTGTTACAACCTCATATGATTATTGTCATAACAGCCATATCCCACTGTTGAGCATCACATACTTCGTTGTAGCAAATAAAGAGCCATTATACGAGCCGAGCCCTTAATAAAAAACTGGAGGCCTTTATTACTATAATATATCAAATTAAAACTTATGTATGATTCAGGAAATTGAATTATTGCCCTTCCATCCAATACAAGATCAGGAATCTTCGTTTTAACTTTTAGGCAATCTATAAATCCACGCATATATGAGTTCTAAAAAAAATTCCTAATCTTTGAAAAAAGTACGAAACAATCAGCCTCATCCAACCCAATTTCGAGAAAATCACTCTACCGCGGATGTATTGCACAATTGCACATGCGATACTGTATACGAAAACATCAATTTAGTTGGCAAAGATTTCTTTATCGCTGATCGCAAATTTTATTAGAACAAAAATCCATTAGCCTCTTATATCAATACACACCATTTGTTATAAAGAATTCATTTAGCATGTTACTGTTATTTTCATAAATAAGAAATCATCAATATTTCACGATAACGGCAGATATATAACAAGTGTTTTTTTTTGTTAATGTACAGAACAAATATATTATGTTATGTATGTTGTTCGCAAGTAAAGCGATATCTTGAACTTTATAAGAATGGAACCTGTTTTCGTGTAAGGCATCTAAATTGACGTCATACGAAAGTATATAAATATATCAGGCCAATTATCACTGTGCAATTTTCAAATATTATTATCCAACCAACAGTATATCATCTTATTATAATCTTGCATAGGCATTCGAATTGTATATACGAGTATACACTATTTTTGATAATAGAGACATAACTATGCATAAAATATATCGGAGTTCAAATGTGATTTTTCCATCCATCGCATTAACTTTTATTTCCTCGTATACCATGTAAACAAACGTCAATAATTCGGAAAAATATTTTCCAAATGTGTTAAAATTTCCACTCTCCGGCGTTTTTCCATTTTGTATATGATAATGTACCCCAGTTTTTCCGTTTCATTACCTTTGATCGTATACATTAAACAACAGGCGCACAAAATCTGGACCAGTAATGTAGTGGCATGATGATACTAAACACAGCGAGTTGAATAATTGATGATCAAACTATTAATCGCGATACTGTTTCTCCAGGGGTACACACTATGTATATAACTTGATTATACAGTATACTCGTGCTGTTGTTGTAAGCTTTTCAAAGTTCGTGTTTTTTTTTTCGTTTTCATTAGATTTTATTCGCACTCTCCCACCTGGGTTTATAAATTTACGCACACACGCAGAATAAAACGATACAAAATAACGAAAAAGTTTGGTGAAACTTGAATATATAGGAAAACTGGAAAAGTTTTTATTTCGGAAAATTTGTATTAACTTTTTTTTTCTAAATCACTTGAAGAGGGGACTCGAAATAAATTAAAAGTCAAATTACTATTATTGTTTGTTACCGAAACATGGACGAGAATTTATTGTGTCAAAAAAAGTTTTGGTAATCTTTTAGGAAATGAATGTAATTTATACCATCCTTATGTTGGGCGTCATGTGGTAAACTTGCAAAACACCTAAAATGAAGGATATTATTACTATAAGAAAGGTGGGAGTCGAACTAAAAGCACTGAAACCTAACAGATCTAGTGTGTTATGTTTTCTTATAGCCCTCCAATCTAGTTATATTCAGAATTCTGTCCCTCGCCAGTGTAGACATCAATCCGAAGCCAGTAAGCAAGCCATTGTTTAACTTCAACTCAGATTAAATCATCCTCGTTGGCATAGTAAATAGTGTTGCTTGCTCTGTCATTCAGGGATCTTAGATTCGATTTCCAGTGGGTTGAACCGTGAGCATTTTAGTTCTGGAATACTTTTTCCGCCTTTTTTATTTTTTTTAGTAAGTACAAGGAGCACTTTAGTTCTATTTACATATGGACCTAAATCTCTGAGATTACTTATAAAGAACGCCAGTATGTAGTTCATTTTGAAGTCAGATAGTGCTTGTGGTTTTCCTTCATGACACTACGAATCTGGGCACATAACGTGATATAAATAGCGATGTTTTGTCATGAATTTTATGGTTTCGATATCGTGCACATCAATTGAACCTACTACAAGCACCCAAGAATAAGAACCATTTAAAATGGTTACATTTTCACCTTAAGAATAAAGTTGATCTACCAAAAAGTGATAAAGTGCGATCTTGTTCGAACAATGTCGTCCTTGTTACCACAATAACCACCGCTAGAATAAAACCATTTGAACAATAATAAATTTTCGATACATACACAGGGTGCGGCAAAAGTCCCGCTACCATTTTGATTGCCTATATAACTTTGTTCAAAGAAAAGTCCTTGGTTTTTATTTGGTCTTTACATTTTTTTTCGTTATTATTGGAAAATTATATCGGCTGAATGGTGACCGCGATTCACTATGCAACTTTCGGCTCTTTTAAAGGCATTTACATGACATCCTGCAACAGCTGCTGAATTTTTTCAATTTCGTGACGCATATTGTCTTTAAGATGTTGAATCGTTTGGGGCTTATCCACATAAACTTTTTATTTTAAAAAACCACATAAGAAAAAGTCTGGTGCTGTTAAATCCGAAGATCTGTCTTCGTGGAAAACCCTCATTCAATAATTAAATTGTTGAACGAGCTGTGTGTGCTGTGGCCCCTTTTTATTGAAACCACATGTCCTTTAGTCCTTGCCCTTCCATTTCAGGCACAAGAAAATTTCAAATCATGTCTTGATACCGTTCGGCAGAAACAGTAACTTCAACACCTTGGTTCATTTTCTGGTCATTTTCAAAAAATAGGAACCAATGAGGTTTCCAATGATTCATCGCTCATTATAAATTTAGACGAAAAATCTTCAATTTCACCAGACAGCCTGAGGATTGCATTACTGTACTCAACTCGTTGATTAGGATCACTCGGTTGCCATTTTTGGACTAATTGAATTTTGTACAGGAATATTTTTCAAATAAGTTTCCAAAATTCACCTTGAAGTGCAGGCAAAAATGTGTAACTGGGAAACACGTTTCTGAATTGATGTTTCTGGAGACTCTGCAACACTATCGCGCACCAGAGTCTCATTTTCAGCGTTACGAGACGTCCGTTGTCTTCCAGAATGAGGTACACGGAAAAAAAATTCATACTGAGAATCACCAAAAAACAGTATAATAATCATTAAAAACTGCTCCAGTCGATTCAATGGTGATTAAAACTAAACTGCTTTAGTGTTTTTTTTCTGTAGTGAATATTACAAAACTGGTAAATGATATTCACTAAGTATTCATATTGAATATTTATGACGTCCCATATATGAATTACAACAAATCTTTGATGATGGTCAACGCATAAAACAAATTTAAAACTGCGAGCATTAAATCTTTAGTGAAATACAATTGTTTTTAAAATAAAATTAATAAAAATTTTAGTGAATTTCATTGAAAAATAAGTAAAAATCAGTATTTATTTTGATGAAAATCTTTTATAATGGCCAATAGCAACAAATTTTGAATAACATGTCATATATATATATATATGTATATATATATATCTATATATATATATATATATATATATATATATATATATATATATATATATATATATATATATATATATATATATATATATATATTTGAAATTCAATAAAACACAGTTTGATATTTCTTTTCAATGAGACTTCTTATCTCAATTTATTATCATTAACTGTCACACAGTTAATATATTATATTCACTGTCAAAAATTTACATTATGTTGGACTATCTAGTACAGATGATTCTGTATCAATCACTTCGGTACTAATTTTTTCCAGGTATTCCATATTTTGTATATTCCATAAATGATCAGTAATTGAAATCTGTAACAGAATAGAGCGTATGCAATAACACAACATATTTTATTTCATACTTACACACACATAATTATATATTGTATCAAAATACATATTTGAATATATCCAGGAACACTTCTGATATATAAGACCACCTTTTGAATTGATGATTAAATTAAATAAATATAGCACGCTCGAAATAATAGGAAAATATTGTCCTTAAATGACAGAAATTCAAAAAAATTTGATAAATATTCTATCACCAAAAGTTTTTGATGTTACAGAATAATTATGAAAATCAATCCAGATTTTACTGATATGCACAAATTTTTCCTGACGTACTGACTTTTTCAAAAATGTATATAATGAATTTCAGAAAACGTTCTTTATGAATATCGATAGTCAATAAAAATTCAATAAATTCATTTAATCAATATCACTCAAAAAGAAGTTAAAATCAGGAAAAATTTAATGAACATCACAAAAATCAAGTTACCAAACTACTATAATGATGTTAATCAAAATATTTTTTTCCGTGTATGTTTGCTGTCGTACCGTACTGTCGAAAATTCGAATGTAAACGATAAATTGTGGTTTTGAGAGGCACTGGACGATTAGGATATTTATGACGCAATTTCCGCTGAGTGGCAATAATGAAATGATTATTTACAATAAATATTGTCACTATTTCTGCTCGTTCTTGTGGCGTTTATTTATTCATTATAAAATTGGGGCGTCTACACAACACAATGGTTAAAGTGAAACTGAGCTAAACGTCACATAACCAAGATGGAACGCAATTAAAATTATAGCGGGACTTTTGCCCCACCCTGTAGTTGCTATACAACATTGAAATGGTTCATTCACCGTGTGAAGCAAGGTCGACAGGTATGTCCTGTGAGAAGCGTTCAATTTGCACATATAATACAACTTCTGTACAATAGGATTGTTAGAACTTAATAGTAACCACTTTAAAAACTCGTACTATCTTTGCGTCGCCGGCTGGCGAAAGTAAGACGTTTTCGGTACTACAACACCTAGATACAACTTTATTCTACCTGATAAAATCTTAAATCGACCTTATTTTAGGTCAAATAACTCTCAGAGAGTATCATCTACGTCAACACGTGGGCTTAATGTTGAGTCCATCTTTGGTTATACTTAGTTGGATTTTTGATATGAAATAGAATTATTATCTACAAAGTTAAGAGTAAGAAGTGGATTTAATTCACTTTACTATACTTATTTTGGATCTGGAAATTTATCAGCCAGGACAATAACCGTGGAGAAATCAAACACATCTAGATTTTTAATATTACAATAACAAGCCTAAACGATTGTATTGGCTTAATAATGAGAAGCTCTTTTACACTCACAAAATACATTTACTGAATCAAAGGTTTTATTAACTAAATTGACGTTTTATGTAAATAGATTGCTAGAATGTCATTTCTCATCAAGACTACGACGTATAGCTATGGAACGATGGTAAACTGCCCCTTTAATGATCTAACCTCTATGAAGCTGTTGACACTCGTGATTGGATGAGAAATGATATTGGTTGGTTCAAATTTCGCCAACCATCCCTCTTAATACCACCCATCACCATTATACAAAAACGAAGATATGGTAGGATCATATCATAAACATTTCGTATGAACCATTGTATGCAAAATATATATCACAGAGGTGCAAAAGCTTGAAGGACAAGAATAGAAGGTGACTAAATCCCGGCAATTAAGGATTAGCCCGTTGAACAAAGGACATAAGTTTCTATGTATTTTATTAAGAGTATTATTGAGTATTACGTACACTGAAAAAAATAATTCAATAAACTCCGTTCATTAAATAGATTTGACTTAATTTTCATTAGAACAATGAATTTATTTATCCGTTATATAAAAATTCTAACAAACTCGATTATAAATTAATAACTTTAAACAGGCGTTGATACAGTGCTTTTTCGTTGTTGTTTAAGAAAATTAACGAAAATTATTACGATTTATCAATATAGTTAATAAAATTAATCAGCACGAAACGATTTGCAGCAATAAACATCCATGAAACAATTTATGAATTTAATGTTCGTAATTCATATGATTTTTTATTAAAATGACGATTTGAATCAACAAATTAACTTCAGTATGATAAGGCATTGAGCAGAATTGTTACACATGTTATTTAGTATTTGCATCGCTAATTTGACATAATTGACATAATTTGACATAATTGACATAATTATTGTACACAGTACGCATGAAAAATTAAATTGCAATTTTTAAATATGAGACATAAAGACACCTAAAGCTTCCATTAAGTTTTCTTTTACGAATACTGTATAATCAAAGCCCTCTGGATTAATTTAGAATGCTTTGGTATAATTTATCATATAAAAGTTGATGTTACTATATGGTTACCTTACAATCTTTAGAGAATATTAATTTCCAATTTCAAAATGTGTTTTTTGGTTTGTTTTGTTTTTATCTCTATAATCTGTTTGAGGGCTCGACGTATGATTTACGTAGAACCATTTGCACATTGCATAGCTCCATGCCAGCCTATAGTGACATGGATGATGGGTTGGCCCATAAATTCTGCACTCCAACACAGGGTGATAGAAATGTTCATTCACACTACCGATCGCAATCGTATGGAGAAAATTCTCTTTAGCATTCTGACCCTATCGAGATTCGAACCCGGTACCTCTCTCTCTAACTGCCGCAGTTTTAACCACTGCACCATTTGGTCGGTTCCAAAAATGTGTTGTAATTGGTTTATTGCAAGCAGTGCGTACCACCACCGTTACAAAACTATCTTCAAATTTAATTCCTTATATGATAAAAGCAACCAACAATTGTATTAAGTTTATGTAATTTTATGG
Organism: Tipula lateralis; assembly: GCA_963932295.1. Lineage (NCBI taxonomy): Eukaryota > Metazoa > Arthropoda > Insecta > Diptera > Tipulidae > Tipula > Tipula lateralis. The sequence continues at coordinate 55,155,744 of OZ010736.1, read as the reverse complement.
AGCTGTAAAGCTTCTGCGATTACCTATGTGATCGTTAATGCGTTGTTTAAAAGAGCCATCCTTCTATATAAAATACATTGACAAACAGTCTAGTCTATGTTAAAATTCACCATAACAATATAATTTATAAATGAACTTTAAGAGCTGGAAACCATCTTAACCTTTTTCATGATGATGCAGTAGTACACACCATTGCAAGTCTACCATTGAGATTAGTTAAACGCATTCAAAAACGTAAATTAATTGCATGAAACCAATTAAATTATAATTTTAGAGTTTATTTCAAATAAATATACCTCTGAGCCATATTTTGGACCCTTAATTAGTAATGTGTATAATATATTTGACCTATTATTGAGAGGTTCGATTAAGAATATTCAGAAGCCATTTCCTACATAATAAGGTTTTTCTTTAAAAGTTGGTATGTAAGCATCTTAACAATTGGAATATTAACATTTTATTAGTTTGATAAACTATTTTATAAATTTTATAAATAGTTTAATTAAATTAATGTAAAATTTATTAGTTTGTAAACATTTTCATTACGACCATTAAGTTATTAATTTAATTAACGAATGAGTACATAAAAAATAAAATTGTGTTCTATCAAGTTTTAGAAGACGAACCTCGAGTTTAAATGAGTGCCATACGTTAAAAGGAAAGGACTTGCTGTAGTGTTAAAAAATTAAAATTAAATTGTGTTAAAAAAAGTTTGTAGTTTTTGTGTAAACAAATAAATAAATAAACGTTTCAAGTGAGTTAAAGAAAATTTGATTTAGGTATTTTTTAATTATTTTCTAATGACCTCATTTTTTCTTATTCAATTTGCAATATTGAGTTAGAGTGATCTAAAAAATAAGTTTTCAAAATGTTTATAATTTTTAAAAAATTTTATAGGATTTTTATCGCAGTGGAAGTCGTGGCAAATTGAACATTCGATATTCTTATCTTAAAAGCACCTTCAAACCGATTAAAGTGTCAAATGCTGTGCAGTCAGGCGAAGCAGTTTTAAGTAAAGAATTAGGTATGTATGAGAAGAGGTACTATTTATTTAAAATTGAATGACTTAAATAAAAATTAAATGACAAATTTATAATAATAAACTAATAAACTGATTGTAATACTAAAAGTTTACGGTGGGTTTTCTAGTTAAGCGTAGTAATATTTTCACATGAAAGAGCAGAAATATGAATGCTAATTGCTAATGACTAATTGTAAATTTATTTTTGACATTTGATAGGCTGTTCAGTTTAGTAGCGTTGAGCGATATGAAAATGTGAACATTTCTAATAATCGAATTGAAGACAATAGAAATATCGAAGAAGTGATGTTCATAACAGAAATTGGGGTTTAGGGGTTAATTGATGGCCATTAAATTGTACATGTTGTGTTCGTATAAAAAAATCAAAAGTCTAGAATCATGTTACCTTACTATTGACGTAAAAATTTGTTTTATACCCTTAATAATTGTGAGATGCTTAATAAAAATCAGATCTTGAAGCCACGAAGTTTGCTACGTTTCTATAGCTTTCTAATTTCTATGTATCACATGTATGTAGCACAAATTAAATTAGTGGATTGTTATATGGAAATGTCCTGGTTTTTGTTGGTAAACCTCCATTAAAAATTTGTTATTTAAACTAATCTTCAATAGCGACAACTGTGGTACTTGATTGGTCGCAATGTTAGTCATGCAATAATTTGTTTATTATTTTTAACGACACAATAGTGTACGAGGTTAATTATTTCACAGGATCATATAGATTTCAATCACTCACCGAGTTTTGTATGTAAGAGTTAGTTTCTATTTTATTTCAAAACGCTTGTTATAAAAATAATTTCAACAATAAACTTCGTCAATTCATCTTAAATTTGCATAATAATCTTTTAATTAATTATTTAACATATTTTTATTATTAGTTCCAGAAATAGACATGGAATGTTGTGAACGGTCATTAAAATTCGACAAACTTTCGATTGAAGAATTTGACCGTATTTGGCAAGCGTAGAATTTTGAGCATAACAATATGAAATAGCACGACTGCGGTTTTCGGAAAATGGCCATTTTATAAGCAGCCGTCGGGTAATCGTTTGGTATAAATTTTTAAAACAAAAAAGTATTATGAATATATTATTAATATTTATATTTTAATTTTCAGATTGACATGGATTTTTCCGTATTATTTCCAGAGTGCTCTTATTGTGGTCCCTATACATGGGTAGGGTAGTAGTACCTACGTAACTACGAAAAAACCTATAATAGTATTATATAAATAAAAATTATAATAGTAAAAACAATAATTTTTTTTTTTTTTTTTTTTGCGGTTTTTATTGGCCCGTACCGTGTCAACAATCTGACTCCAACGGTTTCGATCACGAGCCAGATCTTCATACTGTTGCAAGCAGTTGGAAGATGCCAGATCGCTCTCTACGCCGTGGAGCCATCGTCGCCGACAGCGACCTCTTCGCCTACCGAAAGGCGGTTCTCCCTTTAAAGATCGCTGTATCATTCGGTTCGGATCAGCTCGCAGAACGTGTCCGAGCCAGCGTACTCGCTGTCCATTAATTTCATGCACGATATCAGGAATTTGCATTAAATTCCTGATCTCGTGATTGAAAAGAACTCGGTAAGTGCCATCGACGTCGCGTTTTGGACCATATATCACACGCATGATTCTTCTCTCGAATGTTAGAAGCCATCTTTCGTACTCATCCGTCAAGGTCCAACTCTCACATCCATACATGACAACGGGTCTGATCAACACTCTGTACAGTTTCAGCTTATCCGTATTTGCAAGATATTTTGATTTCAGCAGTGGACGTAGAGGATACAAAGCCCGATTGCCAGCGGCAAGGCGGACCTTGATATCCTCGCCCACACTATTATCGTGAGTGATGAGAGATCCAAGATACTTGAATCTCATCACTCCTTCAAAAGTGTGGTTTCCACTACTGAAATCAATTGCGTCTTGGTCTCTAAAACCCGAGATTAGATATTTGGTTTTTGACTCGTTGATTTTGAGACCAACGGAAGCTGAACACTGTTCCAGTGGATCAAGTATCTCTTTCACTCCGTTGCCATTTAATCCAATCACACAGATATCATCTGCATAAGCAAGAAGTTGATTGGATTGTCGGAATAAGATATTGTCCTGAGGTGTTTCACTTTTACGAAGGATGTATTCCAACATGAGATTAAAAAGTATCGGGGACAGCGCATCTCCTTGTCGAACACCGGAATTGATTGCAAAAGTTCTCGATAGCCTGTTCTCAACTTTAACACAGCATTGTGACTGCGTTACTGTCATTTTACAGAGATGTACATATTTGTTTGGTATTCCTAAATATTCAAGCGCATACCATAGCCTCTCTCGATTGATCGAGTCATAGGCTTGCTTGAAATCTAGGAATACCTGGTGTACATCGCGAGATGTTTCGTAGTACTTGGAAAGAATCATCCGTAGCGAAAAAACTTGATCAGTGACTGACCGATTTGGACGGAATCCTCCTTGGTAGTCACCGACAATTTCCTCCGCTAGAGGAGTAATTATTCCCAAGATAATGTATGACAGTAACTTGTATGCTGTGCAAAGGAGAGCTATACCGCGATAGTTCTCGCATTTCATGCGATCACCCTTTTTGAATATTGGGCATAACGCGGCCACTTTCCATTCATCAGGCATAACTTCATTTCGCCATGCCAATCGAACAAGGTCGAAAAGACAGTTCCACAAAGTTAGCCCTCCGAATATCAAGAGCTCTGAATTAATGCAATCAACCCCTGGTGAACGATTTTTCTTTAATCTCTGCATGGCCATTGTGAATTCCTCATAGGATGGATCCTCAATGAACATCTCCGCGGTCTGTATTTGAGAGTATTCAAATACAGCTTGTGATACATGTGGAACATTAAGTAGATCAGAAAAATGTTCACGCCATGTATCGAGTACCGCATCGACGTTAACACAGAGGTTTCCATCCTGGTCCCGAATGGCAGTTGACCGAGATCTTAAGGTATGGTGCAATTCGGTGATTCCTTTAAAGAAACCACGCGAGTTGTGCTCATTGCTGAGTTGTTGTACTCTTAAGACCTTGGCCTTCCACCATTCGCGCTTCTTCTGTCTACAAATGCGTTTAGCTGTCCTCCTAGCAAGAACTGCCTTGTTTTTCCTTGCAATTGTAAACCGAGTCTGCGCTTCATTGTGGGCTATATTGCGTTGCTCAACAGCAAGACGACACTCCTCATCAAACCAATCATTTTTGGGCGTAGTTTTCACTATACCGAGAGTGTGCTGGGCAGCATCGACAACCGAGGTTTTCAATACTTCCCAGACACTGTTCACATCATCAGATTGGTAGTTGGATCCTAAAATGCTATTGCTGACAAGATCTTGTTATTTTCGTTGCATTTCTTCATTTATCAGACCTTCACAGGAGAATCGCGTTTTATATTCTCCTGTCCTCCTTAACTTGTACGAAAATTTCCATCGTAGCTTTGCAGCAACCATAAAATGGTCACTGCCTACGAATTTTGTTGACGACCGATACGATCTCACGTCTTGAACAACCCGAGCCCGGTCTTTTGAAATCAACACATGGTCAATTTGGCTTCGGGATGTTTTACGTGGATGTGCCCAGGTTTCCAAATGGATGTTTTTGTGGGGAAAGAATGTACTTGCCACTTGGAGATCATGTGCGATCGCAAAGTACATCATTCTTTCCCCATTTTCGGTCGCAGTTTCGTGTCGGGAGTACGGATCTATGTTGTTACATAAGTCGGTCTGATTTCGGCCAGCTCTAGCATTAAAGTCACCAATCACCAATCTGATATCGTGCTCAGGTATAGAGCCCATCAGATTATCCAAATTATTGTAAAATGAGTCTTTATCTTGGGGTTGGCTTACATCAGTGGGCGCATGTACACATACAATTGACAGGTTGGCTAATCTCATGTGCAAGCGAAGCTTACACATTCGATTATCGACTGCTTGGAAGTCCAACACAGCCTTTTTTACCTGTGGCCCAATGAGAAAGCCAACTCCAAGATTTCCGAGGTCATCTCCACTGTGTAGCAACGTATAGCCTTGGGACACATGGACTCCACTTTTAGGCCATCGAGTTTCTTGGAGCGCTACGAGTTCCAGCCGATACTCCTTCATACATGTGATAAGGCCGTCCAACGCGCCAGGTTTTCTTAGTGACTGCACGTTCCACGTGCTGATCCTCAATCTCGTATCCGGGTACTTAAGCGGGGGGTCATTGTTATTTAGGCGGTATCCGATTTTTTTGTTTTTGTTGACATTTTTAACTGTTATTGACTGTTATTGATAAACAATAATAAATATATTAAAACTAAATTGGAACAAAAAAAAGACTTTTAATTTTAAGGAACCCTCCATAAATTTCACATGGACTGTATATAAATATCCAAATATCCAAATATAAGTATATATATATATATATATATATATATATATATATATATATATATATTTATATATATATATATAATATATATATATATATATATATATATATATATATATATATATATATATATATATATATATATATATATATATATTTATATATATATATATATATATATATATATACATATATATATATATATATATATATATATATATATATATATATATATATATATATATATATATGTATATGTATATAATTAATTTAATCAATTTTTTCGTCATCGCAATGCATAATTTTTGGTCAAATTACGTAATAAAAGTTCATGACGGTTAAACATTTTTATTAAACCAACGTATAACATTATTAACAAATTACTGCGTTACCTAGAACATTTGTACGTTGATTAAATGAAAAAAATTATGGATTTGAAAATTTGTTACAAAATGATAATTTTAGTTTAATAAATTGATTAAAATGTTCATAGAATCAATAATTTGCCTTCATATACATTGAAGTAATAATCGTTATTTATATAAATATACTTTATAATTTTGTAAATTTTTTTCATTAATTAGATCACATATTTAATACCCTATAATATACCCTATAATACCCTTATTGTAAATTGATAACTTAGGTAATAAAATTAATTAATTGGTTTATTAATTTTTTTTAATCTTTTTTATAAACAGTTTCATTAAACCAATAAATATTTTGTTACTCAATTAATGGCCTTATGAACCAGTAAGATTCAGTTTACATAACCAATAACGATAGTTTAAGGAACCAAACAATAAATAAATTTACTGTCACAATGATGTTTTTTATTGTATATGCGTATGTTTTATTTCAGTGTATTTTTGGAACTCGTGCTCACCAATAAAATCGAAGGGTAAAGTGTGGGGTTAAGATTACTCCGATAACCTTGGAGTTATATTTCTCAAATTCTATGTTGAACTTCCAATCAGTCGATAATCGAATATTTAAATTTCATCATATAGTATACGATTTTAAACTAACTATATGTAGGCTTTTACGTCATACGTCCTCAAATTTCGACCATTTAAAAATAATTTGATGCCCTAGTCTGTGAATTCATTCGTCTTGTGAATTCATTCATAGTTTAGATGGCGAGGAACAATGTTTACACATAAAAATAATCCCTCAGAGGTGCAAGAATATAAGATAAAACCAAACCGTGTGTCTTCCCTCATCACACAGCGTTCAGTATGATGTACGTATACATATATAGAAATACATTAAACTCCCATCAGAGACATACACTCGTATAGACAATACATGTAACCTCATATGCTTCACTTCTTTATGATATCCATCTTAAAACCAACACATAAATTTGACATGCAACAAAATTTATAATTCATGAATCTTCAATTTTATTTTATGTCTTGTGTTTTCATCTCATTTCAAACTATTTCCTAATGCACCTATCTAATGCCTTTATAGTCGTGTTTCGTATATGTACATAACATAAACTATATGATTATTATTAATATTTACTCTAACGAACGTATGTTTTTTATGATTTCATGATTGCAATACAGTTGGGTTTATAAAATGATAGGAGATGGTAAATATATAATGTGGATCCATCCAATCTTGCAATGTGTATAAATCATTAACATTTCATCCATCCATTTCAAAAGACGATGTTAATAGCAAACAAGAAACAAACCATATTATAAGTGTAGTGATATGGGTTAATATTGCATAAGTGTTTTTATATGAGTGGCGGGAAATGAAATTGAAATGATTTGCCGAGGTATTTAGGTATCTGCATAACTAATATAGTAATTATAGTGTATAGAGTGAACTTTATGAATATGTTTTGTATAGAAAGTTGGATAATCGTAGACTTAACTTAATTAAGCCAATTTGTCACACCATATTATCTGGTTCACAAAGATATTCATATTTCCACTTCTAGGCTTGGTTTCATTTCATATGTACATATATTCAGTACAAAAATTATCAACTTAATTAAAATATTTGCTTTCTTTGCTCCCATTTCGATGGCAAACGAAGCGATAGAAAGTTGGTTGTTTATTGTTTTTGTTTTATGATAATTGGTAACATTCTGTAGTATACCACAAGCAAAATATAATGTTACCTATGGGGGCCACGAATTATAAATCGATTTATATAGGCATGTCGAATCTTAAACTAACTTATTTATCGATCGATCAGCGATTATGTTGATCAATATTATTAAGTCTTTAGAGAAGTATGATGGCAGATATCATCCCAGGTCAATACACTAGTTAGTTGCTTTCATATATTCTTCAAAAAATTTTCGAGTTCATAATTTTCAGGTTACTGCACCGAGCTAGTTTACAATTATTTCGTGAATGCGGCTCGAGTAGGGTTTATCGTTTAGCTCAAAGTCAGTTTTACCACAACTGTAACTCCTTCGGAACATTTCTATCTGTACAATATATCTAGATTTCAACCACAAGTTCTAGAAGAGATATCTTGCTTTCCAATGGCAATACGGAAAAAAACATAACAAGTGATTGAGAAATGATGTAGTGGATTTAAACGGGAAATGTCCCGACAGTTGATGTAAAATATTATATCATCAATTTAGTTACTCTTATAAGATTTAATGAATCATATTCAATATGTGGGCTAGTTTGGAACAAGTTTATGTTAGAAGGCCGTTCAAGCTTATGTTTTCAATTTTCTTTAGACCCGACCAACATTTTGAGGCATGTCTGGAGAGTGTTTTTTGGGACTCAAATGTTAGTTTATATAATATACCATTGCTAAACTAGATGGATTGCTGGAATCAGTGAATTAGTTGCGACTACAGGTCTGATGTATGTATATTCCCTTGGGTTAAACTCCGCTCACATGAGTGTTTCAACTAATACACAAGAAAAAACATCTTACATCTTTTATGGCAAGAGGACATCACTGTGGCTCCTCATCTATTTATTACATTATGAATCCTGAGAAGTATATTAATACGGCTTTCGGGTATTAAAAACTTTTTAATTGATTGCTGGTTTCTATAATGTTAAACATAAGTTGCAAAATCAACTAAAATCATCTGTTTTCCTTCTTAAATAACCCAGGAATTTGCTGATAAAAATATTTGATGGTTTACGTTTGACTGATTTAGGAAAAGGAGGTCCAATGTACAATGGTAACGAATTACTTAGCTCTATAACATAACATGAGCGTAAGGAAACAATTCGAAATTTGGTAATGACTATATGCAGTTGTTCAAACATTAAATTTGTAAGAGATCCGCTGGATTTGATACAAAAGAAAGAACTTTTTGGATTCGATCCTCGTTGTATGAGTGTCGCTAGAGTACATTTATGATGTAACAATTTGGACCAAATCCTGGAAGATCAAAAACTGTTCGTTCAACAGATAATATCGCTGTTGTGAGGAACCGTGTGAGAGATAATAAGAAAAATCAACAACGTGTCGATCATTTGAACTTATTATGCATGAGAATATCAATGAATTGCAAAGGTTTGTCGAATATCGCTTTCGCAGAAATGTGAATTGGTTGAAGCCCGATATTAGTTAATTTCATCAAAAATGTTGACCATCGGATCAGTGTCTGTTAATCCAACCGTGGTGAACATTTGGAAGATATCGTTAAACAGAACCCAAAAGTGTCGTATCTCTGCGGTGTTCAGACTTTTGGTGTCAGTGGAACTACTTTGCGGCGCACTTTGATGGATGATTTGGTTTTATATCCATATAAAGTGCAGTTAATACTAAGAATATTGCTAACACACCGTCCAGGTTATTAGAAATTTGATCGAGCAGTCAATCGAATGGTTGACAAAACCTGATTTATGGAAACCAATTTTGATGACCGACGAGAACTATTTCACGCACTTTGGCGGCATTAATAAGCAAAAATGTCGCATTTGGGAGAACGGGAAATTAACACGATCCATAAAACTCTATTGCAAAAAATGATGGCTCATGACGTCTGCCCGCAAATGTGTGGAAAATGTTTCCAGGTTTCAACAAGGCGACGCGCTATGCCACACTGCAAATTAAACAATTTAGTTTCTGCAACGAAAATTAGCTGGATTGGTGTCAAGAAGAGATGACATTGACTGGTCACCCAGATCTCCAGAGATGACCCCTTCGTACTTTCTTTGTGGAGTTAGTTGAAAACGAATGTGTACACTACCGCAAGGCTCAATTTTATAAGTTTTTTATTTTCAAAATTATCCAATGTATACGATATAAAAGATGGCACATAAGTTAGATTCTTAGAGATATCAGACCAGGATTTTAAACAACTACATCAAACGATATTTGTTATATTATACTATTTAAGCTTTACAGGTTGGTTAACCAATCAAGAATGAATGAATTGGGATGAGACACAAAAGTTATTCTTTCGACTAATGGATACAATCATAGATCCCTCTATGACGTTCTAGATTTGTGCTACACACTGTTGTTCTGTGTTAAAGTCGATCATAAGAATCATATTTTTAGAATCATATATGATTGAAGCAGTCCCAATTAATTAAACAGTTTATCATCTCAAAAAAAATTCCAGACCGGATGTTTCAACTTTTAGAATCATGTTTGAAAATTTGCTGCTAAGTGATCAGATATTTTTATCCATATGAACATTTTTTAACGGTTTTTACATTATTGGCCCGTACCGTGTCAACAATCTGACTCCATCGGTTTCACGACTCCATCACGAGCCAGCTCTTCATACTGTTGCAAGCAACCAGAAGATGCCAGATCGTTCTTTACGCCGTGGAGCCATCATAGCTGACAGCGACCTCTTCGCCTACCGAAAGGCGGCTCTCCCTTCAAAGTTAGTTGAATCATTCGTTTCGGATCCGCACGTAGAACGTGATCGAGCCAGCGTACTCGCTGTCCTTTGGTTTCATGCACGATATCAGTAATTTGCATTAAATTCCTGATCTCGTGGTTGAAACAAACTCGGTATGTGCCATCAACGTCGCGTTTTGGGCCATATATCACACGCATGATTTTCTCTCGAATGTTAGAAGCCATCTTTCGTACTCATCCGTCAGGGTCCAACTCACATCCATACATGATAACGTGTCTGATCAACACTCTGTACAGTTTCAGCTTATCCGCATTTGCAAGATATTTTGATTTCAGCAGTGGACGTAGAGGATATAAAGCCCAATTGCCAGCGGCAAGCCGAACTTTGATATCCTCTCCCACACTATTATCGTGAGTAATGAGAGATCCAAGGTACTTGAAGCTCATTACTCCTTCAAACGTGTGGTTATCACTACTGAAATCATTTGCGTCTTGGTCTCTAAAACCAGAGATCATATATATTGATTTTGAGACCAACACTGTTTCAGTGGATCAAGTATCTCTTTCACTCCGTTGTCATTTAATCCAATCACACAGATATCATCTGCATAAGCAAGCAGTTGATTGGATTGTCGGAATAAGATGTTGTCCTGAGGTGTTTCACTTTTACGAAAGATGTATTCCAACATGAGATTAAAAAGTATCGGGGACAGCGCATCTCCTTGTCGAACACTAGTAGTGATTGCAAAAGTTTTCGATAGCTTGTTCTCCACTTTAAGACAGCATTGTGACTGCGATAATTCTCGCATTTCAAGCGATCAGCCCTTTTTTTTAGTATTGGGCATAACGCGGCCACTTTCCATTCTTCAGGCATCACTTCATTTCGCCAAACCAATCGAACAAGGTCGAAAAAACAGTTCCACAAAGTTAGCCCTACGAATATCAAGAGCTCTGAATTAATGCAATCAACTCCTGCTGAACGATTTTTCTTTAGTCTCTGCATGGCCATTGTGAATTCCTCATAGGATGGATCCTCAATGAACATCTCCGCGGTGATACATATGGAACATTAAGTAAATCAGAAAAATGTTCACGCCATGTATCGAGTACCGCATCAACGTTGACACAGAGGTTTCCATCTTGGTCCCGAATGGTGGTTGGCCGAGATCTTAAAGTATGGTGCAATTCGGTGATTCCTTTAAAGAAACCACACGAATTGTGCTCATTGCTGAGTTGTTTTACTCTTAATACCTTAGCCTTCCACCATTCGCGCTTCTTCTGTCTATACAAATGCGTTTAGCTGTCCTCCTAGCAATGACTGCTTTGTTTTTTCTTGCAATTGTAAACCGAGTCTGCGCTTCATTGTGGGCTATATTGCGTTGCTCAACAGCAAGACGACACTCCTCATCAAATCAATCATTTTTGGGCTTAGTTTTCACTATACCGAGAATGTGCTGGGCAGCATCGACAACCGAGGTTTTAAATACTTTCCAGACACTGTTCACATTATCAGATTGGTAATTGGATCGCATAATGCTATTGCTGACAAGATCTTGAAATTTTCGTTGCGTTTTTTCATTTATCAGACCTTCACAGGAGAATCGCGTTGCATATTCTCCTGTCCTCCCTGACTTGTACGAAAATCTCCATCGTAGCTTTGCAATGACTAGATAATGGTCACTGTCTACGAAATTGGTTGACGACCGATACGATTTCACGCCTTGGACAACTCGAGCCCGGCCTTTAGAGATCAACACATCGTCAATTTGGCTTCGAGATGTTTTACCTTGACGTGTTTATGTTTCTAAGTGGATGTTTTTATGAGGAAAGAATGTACTTGCCACTTTGAGAAATCAACTCCAAGATTTCTGAGGTCATCTCCACTGTGTAGCAACGTATATTCCTGGGACACATGGTCTCCACTTTTAGGCCATCGAGTTTCTTTTTCAAACGCGCCTGGTTTTCGAAGTGACTTTTATTGTCCAATTCCATTAGCAATTACATTACACGGAAAAGGCTATAGCTTGGATGGACAACATTGGAATTGTCAAGTTATAGTTTTTAATTCTACTTCCAGCTGCATATTGTGGTACTCTCGGTAATAGATATTTGAGCATGCAGACAGGAAAATGTTATCAATATTTATTAATGCAATTTGAACTTCTATACATAATTTAAAAATAATTCCTAATAAATATAATTTTTAATCCTATTCATCACAGCATCTGTTTTGATAATTTATTTCCCACCTAAATGAAAAATGAAAAAACCAAATTTGACATTTTCAACATCATGTTCGCTTTACACATTTCACCAATCCATCCATTTGATTTAGTGTCGTTGTCGTGTTTTCATTCATCATATTCCATTTAAAGTGCAACAATGAGTTATCTCCAACAGCTTTGATCTTTTTACAACATTTAATTTCGCAAACATTTCCACCCTCGTGTTCTCTTTTATATGTTTGCACAAATTATGTAATTTTTATTCAGGTGGTTCTCAAAATACAATGAAAATTCAGGGTACCCAATACCCTTCAAAATATACCTTATATGCGCGTATATGTATGTACACACGTCCTTGTTTGTTGTGCATCGACTGCATGTTTACGTCATTGTATATATGTATGCATGTATATATCACACTTGAGGGAGTTTTGAATAGGTTTTGTCTCGATTGAGGGAGCACTTTATATGGAAATTCTGTCGAAGGGATGACATGATTGTATAGTATGCACAAGTGAAATGTTAATTATTTATGGTATTGTGTCTGTATATATATAAATATTGTGTGTATTGTTTTGATTAGGTTTTTGTTACTGTGTTCGGCACTTAATTAAAAAAATTATCTATCTCGAACCAAACTATTGTATAATTCCAATCGGCACAAACTTAAATGCGAATATCATCACATGTTCGTTTGATGAAGGGCGGAAACGAGATATTATTATTTGTGTTTGAAGTTATTGTCTGGTGTTGTGATTTATGTGCATGTCTACAATTCGATGTGTCCCTTGGGATAGATACATACGAAACTATAATTAACACAGACAAACATTTATCTGAAACTATGTTGTATTTTTGATTTAAAGCGGATTAGTTGATTTGGCGGGTGATGAATCAGACGTTTTCATTGGAATTTGCGTCCGAGATAATCTGATTAGATTAAGTGAGTGTATCATAGATGCAGGCAAATTATACATTAACTTACTAAAATGTGATTGTTTAATTAGCAAAACAAATGCTCATTGAATATAATTTAGTGTCTTTTTTTTATCTATAATCTGTTTTGGGGCTCCCTACACTCCCTACTTGTTCGCGGTTCCCTTATTAGCTCATCATATGTTAAGCTGTTCGGTTATAACATATGATGGAGCTAGGAATTTTTAAACCGTTCGTTTGAGAACCAACGCTGACATTCTGTTAAGATACCAGACCTCTTTGAATTCACGCAAATTGGATTAAGCAACACCACACAAACGCTCCAGCACTTTATAAACAAAGTGGAAGAAATTTTGATTTATTTGCCTTCTACATTTACGGTATATTTGTAGCATCGATAAACGAGGAATCATTAGGAAACACTTGCCCAATAACTAGCCCATTTGACTAACATATCAATAGTTATAGAAGTTTTCAGACCCAATATTATTTTTTAAAGTAACCATCTTAAAACATTAAAACCATAATTGACTTCTCAGGTTTCACAACAATTACATTCACATGACTGTTTCATTAAGAAGACGTTAACGAGTTTTTTTGGTCTGAGGGAGGTCAAACTTCTAATGAACGACAATTTTCGATCCTATTTAAAAAAGATGTCGGTAAAATTTATTTTGGGTGGACATTAAAAAGATTATCGTCGCTCATACTTTATGTCATATTGTATATCCGATGCATGACCACGACAACGAGATCCGATCCAATATAAAGCAGCATAATTATATAATTTAATTTGTAAAAATATTGATAACAATATCAAATTGCTCTTCGATTTGATGAAATGATTTAATTTAATTTAATTTTAAACAATTTGATTTAATGAAGAACATACAAAAGTTCTTCATTATTTTTCAAGGTACCACCGTATTTTGGTAAAGATTCAAGAAGTTTCTTATTAGGCATCCATCATCTTGTTTTGGCATCTTCACACGATGGCATAGAAATACGAAGAACAATATACCAACATATCAAGAACTAGTTTTAATTCATAATGTTTCTGACAGCAAGATTACTCATTATAGTTGGATCAAAACACTGACTTGATTATTTACTATCAAAGAATCGCTTGAACCGACGATGCTGGGATGGCCCATGCTATAAGAAGTTTTAAGGAAACCATTGGATTCCAAATATGACAGGCATCAACATTTTTGTTCAGGTTTCGAGTATCACCCTATAGTTTCAACGGCAAATATATGCTCGGTAGTACCTGACTGTTAAACATAGCCCTTTTACATTATAACTTCCTTCTGTTTTAAAAAAATACCTTTAACATCCATCTCCCCTAGGATCTTTAAGTCATTCAGAAGTATCGTTTCAAAAAAAATGTAAATCTTATTTGCGTCACGTGTCGACAGGTGCAAAGCAATAGGAAATCATGTGAGAAGATACGGATACGGAGTTTTAAGAAGACCATCTGTCATTTATTAAACTCTTACTTCTTTTTGAAGCAAAATTGTATTATAAGCAGGTGATATGTTAATAGTCAACCTACTTGGTTCAATGAGACAGTTAGTGCCCTGACGAGCATGTTTATTTCCTTATAAATTCACCGCAACATATAAATAATGTGGCACCCATCATATTGACTGACCTATACTATATGCTGATAAATGAAATATGATTATCAGAGAAATCAGAGAAAAGGAGGAATTGAACTGTGCTACTGAACATTTAGAAATCGCGCAGTTGGAGGGGAAGTATTACAAGCTAAAATCTAATCTGAGGAAATTTGAGCACAGTTTAACACAAGCACAGTTTAACGAAACTATGACACGATTTGCCGATCAACAGCGTAGTTTTTTTGAAAATCTCCCACACGAACGCAGTTTGGTGTATTCAAATCCGGATAATATCAGACTCCCAAGATTACAAATACCCCAGTTTAGTGGAAAGTACGATGTATTTCCAGCATTTAAAGATCTGTTTGAAAGCGCTATTCACAACAATGATATCATGTTGGAGCACATAAGTTTCAGTACTTAAAAGGACTTCTCACAGATGATGCAGCAAACCTGATCAAGCATATTCAGGTAACCGAAGAAAATTACACGGAGACATGGGACTAGGTGGTGAAACGGTACGATGCCCTATTAATCATGCCACCAACATGTGGTGACATGATTAATAAAAATATTCATGCAGCAAATACCAATATATGTGATGTGTCGGATGAAGTTATAAGAGGGTTAAGAGCATTAGGTGGTCGGGCAGACTCACGAGATCCGTGGCTCACTACATTCTACTAACAAAAATTGATGATAAAACCAGACAAGCGTGGGCACAGCATGTCGAAGAAGATTTCCCTACTCTAGAGAAATTCTTTGTGTTTCTCAATAAATACTGTGATGCATTAGAGGCATGCGAAGTGATTAAATATTCAAAATAGATTGAATATTCTGAAACCAGTGAAACTTAATATGGCATCAGTGCAACGCGATTGCTTTGTATGTTCTGGAAATCATTCGATATTCCAATGAGACCAATTCAATGGAATGTCAATTAACGAGCGCATCACATACATTCATGAACAAGGTTGTTGTCGTAATTGTTTGTATGGAAAACATTTTGCAGCCTCATGTATGTCACGGTTTAATTGCAACCAGTGCCGGAAACGCCATAACACCTGTTACACCAAATTAGCAAGCTAGACAAGGAAACTACAAGTAAAAATATTATGGCCGCTCCAGCTTTAGAAGAAAGTACAGAAGCAGTGACTACTAGTTGTGCTACAACTGAAGACAGTGATACAAACACGCAACCACTGATGTATCACGCAACATAGATACCTGTGAACCAGAATCAAGGAGTACTTCTTGATTCTGGTTCACAGGTATCTCTTATTTCAAAAAAATGCTTTAATCAGCTGCAACTTTCGCCTCAAAACGCACGCATATGTATTAGCGGAGTACCAACTTCAAATGTCGTGTCAAAAGGCACGTGTGCCATAAATATATGCTCAATTTATAACGAGATGGTTTAAGTTAAGGCGTTAATTTTGGATAAACTAATCTCAAAATTGCCATCAAATTACATTGATATCACTCGAGAGGAATACACGCACGAGCATGAGTTGGCGGATCCTAAATTTTACTGCCCGGGAGAAATTGACATTATACTGAGAGCAGATTGCTTCTTTGAAGTTATAGGACACCAACAAATATCTGGACCGGAAGGATTACCATTTGCAAAAAAAAACCTATTTGGATAGGTCATATCAGGTAAATTGCAGAATATTGAGCCACACCCAAACCACAGCATCAACCTTAACATCGATGAAATTTTACAAAAATTCTGGGAAACCAAAGAATTACCACAACAAACTGAACTTTCAGAAGGAAAACAAAATGTGTAAGACAAAGAGGATCTGGGTGAGTCATATCAAGCGGTGCTAGCGAGACTAAAGTCAATGGAGCGGAAGTGTGACAAAAATCATAAATTAAAAAGAGCCTATTGCGATTTCATAAACGAGTATCTGATATCGTTGAATTTGAAACCTTCCCGTAAAAATTCAAATATACCTTTAATTCATATTGGGATTAATTCAGTTTGAAAAACACTGCGGTAGTTAGGAATACGAAAAAAGAGGTTAAATTTCCCATCCCATCCATTTATAACTGCTTGTTGTCTAGGGAGGTATGTCGGCTAAAAATTTTAATTTTTTAGGATGTTAGCGGAATAGCTTAGTCGTTTATATCCGAGACACCTCAAAGTTGTATAAAGTGTAAGAGTGCCACATTTAAAGCCTATAGTGGCTGTTCTCGCTGCCATGTATACCTAAAATATTTAGGATGTGCTCCTAAGTGGCCCACAAACGCAGAAGGAGCCTGTGAACTTTCCTAAAGGGGTTTCACGTTGCATTTTTAATGCCTGATCACCAAATGGCAATCCCATATAATAATGAAGGTCTAATAATTGAAGCATATTGGCAGTGTACGACATAGGGTTCTAGTCTTTATATTTTTCCAATAGCTCTTCTATATAGAAGCGATATAGAGGCACTCCCACCATCCTTTTTTGTATATTAGTTTTCCAGCTCATTTTGCTGTTATTGTCTTGCAGATTAAGTCAGCACTCTTTAAAGTTAATTGGGCCCAACACAAAAGTATATACTTCTTCATTATAAGAGGCTCAACACCGTTTTTTGTAAATTCTCGTCCAAACCACAATGGCTTCCTATCTCGAGCTACTTTCAAGCACATTATGCTTGGATATTTCCATAATACAATAATATCATCAGCATAGGCAACCATCCGGAAGTACTCGAGTGACTCTTCTACTTCCAAATATATTTTTTCTTCTTCCCTGTGCTTTGAAGCAAATCTTAGTGGTCTAGCAAAATATATCGCATCGATTTTGTCAAAAGTACCACGCCATTATTACAACGATATATATTCATAAATCCGTGGTGAATCATTTCGAAGCACCACTTTATAGAACCAACATTTATAGAAATACTTATCTCAACAAGCCTCTCTCTCTATATAATATATATGGTAAGTATATACATATTTGGCGTAGCCTCTTATTCAAAACAATTTTCGCTAATTTTATAAAAAAAAAAACAGAATGTAGAATTTAATGATATTATCTCAAGTGCTTCATCGCCAATGACACTTGATCAAATTTTTCCCTACTCGAAAAATTAAAATAAAATAAAATATATTTTCTAAATAAACTTGATACACTTCATAATTCTTATCATTACGACAAAATAATAATAATTGGAACAAAATTTAAAAATAAAACTATCCCTAAGTTTTCGTGTCACTCGTGTATAGTGCTGGTGTATATAATAAACCCACCCCAAAACAAAAACTATATATTCATACCAAACCTTAATTTTATCCAACATCTAAAGCACCTTAAATTACTTTACAATAATATATAGTTTATTTGTAAAAAAAAATGTTTTTAATCACTGAAGCTCAGAGTAGAAAAGACAATATGGTGTTCGTGTAAACCATCCCTTCCTATATTACCCAATATTTTTAGGCGGTTCTATGTATAAACATAAAACGATGTTTATGGAGTATGTATGGTAAATGCCAATTCGTAGATATGAAATTGTATAAATACACGGAGGGATTTGGATTATTTATTTTTGAATTTTATTGTTATTGAATGAAAGCATTTTTAAACGAAAATTGGAAAATTCCTTTTTTTTTTGTATATATATTCCCGACATGTGACTGTCATATTGATTTGATTTTATTCCCCGTTTTTGTTTGTATTTTAACCTGAGCACCCACACTTAACCGAATATAAAAGAAGGTTAGATACACCACAACAACGATTGTGAATATATTTAAATGACTGAAAACTATATCTTCGAGGAAAATGCTTTAAATTCTAAACCCAGAGTTTTCCGGAAATTATACGTTTTGGTTGACTGCATGTTAATTGAATTTTCTAATTTTAATTTGTCATTTTCCAAAGACAACATTTTCTGATATATTATCGTATTTTCCCCTTAATAGTAATGTGGAATGGTTTAGAAATGTCTTAGAAGGTTGTTTTTAATAATAACAAACAATATTATAATGTTTTGGCAAACAATAAGATGATGCTGTGGGCTATTGAACAAGTTATATGTTATAAAGGAAATGGTATATGGGTGTTAAAATAATGATTCTTCGCACGACTGAATATTTCGGGTGTGTGTATTTATACGAGGGTGTTAAAATAAATATGTTTTCAATTTATCAAAATATTATTATAAAAAGAAAATTAAAACTGATCACAAAACCTATATATATATATATTAAGACGACAGAATGAGACAAAATCAATGACTTACTAAATTTGCGTAATGGGTTGGTCAAACTAGGGCAGGAACAGATTCTAAAGATTTTCAAGTAAAAAATGAAATTTTGACCATTTTTTGCTATATAAGGAATTAATATTTTGAAGAGTTAATACTTTAAAAATCATCAACTCCAATCAGGGAGATTGAGGGCAATTTCTCAACGCAATTGCTTTCAATTTTTAGGCTTTCAAAACTTGATAAAAAAAACTGTTTTAGAAGTGCTCCTTGTATATTATAGCTATATTGTAATGGAGGTGTGACTTTTCCAAACCGCCAAAATGGCACAGTTGTTAAAACTACGGAAGTTAGAGCGGGTTTGAATCACGATAGGGACCCATCTTTCATGACTACTATACGCTGGAGCGATGCAATGTGCAAATGGATTCACGTAAATCGGACCTAAGGCCGCATGTTGTAGGGATGTCACAATGGACCAATTGAACCTGAGTGACGGAGGACACAACAAACAAATTCTTCCTTTTCAAAGGTATTTTGAAGGATGTTATGCAGCACAGAATTTATGAAGTTCATAATTTGGCGCAATACACGAAATATCGTTTTATGTGACTGTTGGTTTAACTTTAGTGTCGGTGGAATTCACTAACATTTATTGGCTGAAAGTAGATCAGCCCAACCGGTCATTTATATAAATATTCTTATCTTAATATTTTGCTGCACCATTATTTGTAGGAAAGTATTTCGACCAACTCGATTGAGGTTATATCATATAAGTTAAAATATCTGACTAGCTAGGAGTCTAGTCTCTTGTTTAGATTGAACAATGATACTATGCTCACGGAATGGCGGACTGTTTAGTTTAGCTAACTTTACGGAAATGGTTTTGATAACTTAGAACTTACAACCCAAGTATCTATCTATCTATCTATCTATATATATATATATATATATATATATATATATATATATATATATATATATATATATATATATATATATATATATATAATATATATATATATATATATATATATATATATATATATATATATAAATATTTATATATATATATATATATATATATATATATATATTTATATATATATATATATATATATATATATATATTAATTTATAGTATATCGTTCTCTAAGATTAGGATTCTCTCGCTTAGTTAGGCTATGGTGGAGTACAAAAAGCACATTTTTTACCGATGACTGAGAATTGAATGGGCACATTAGCGCCAGTTTTTCAGCAGGTCGAAATCAGATTTCATGCTGTGTAATAATGGTGCGATCAAGTACCTAGGTTAGACATGAACACTAAGTCATCCACAAACATATATTATAAACAGCACTGAACTTTGCGGAACCCAAACTTTTGGCTGATTTATTATACCTATAATTTTAACAGCATGGAATCTATCGGATATATATGATCGAAAACATAGCAAGGCTACTAGGAAGCAAATAGATTGGTCTGTAGTCCGAAAAATCAGTTCGTTTTTATAAATTGCTAATTATAGCTGCCTCTTTTAGTTAAGAAGGAAAACTACACTTCAATTTGAAGCACAACTATTTTAAACCGGCCTTATTTTAAGGATGCATTATCACTGTTAATGGACTGGCATAAATTAAAGACTGCATTTATGTAGTGGTAAATTCGGTGGTTAATTCGGGTGTATCAGTAACTGAAACATAAACAACATCGGCGATTTCACTGGTATCAGCGTTTGACCTATTTTTGCATAAACAACCATCAACTAACTTCCAGCTTTGTTTAATGTGTTACCATTAAATTTGGCAGTAACGAATTTCTTCTTAACAGCTTTATTTACCACTTTGACACGATTTAACAAACTGGCATCATTAGAATTATTAATTTCTGGCAAACTATAGGTGATCATCACTGCAATTCGTAGAAGTGGACCAAATTAAATTAGTTAATGTGACAAATATGCACTGGCTACATCAACTGGTATAGGATTTCAAAATTGTAAAGGAACTTATCACATTAAAATAGATATTTTTTTAATAAAATCTATTGTTTTAAATTGTAAATATTTAAAATCAATTAAAATAAATAAATATTGGAAAATTAGTCTTTAGTTTTAATAATTGGGAAAAAATCGTCATCATTTTACTTGAATTTTGTGTAATAATTCGATTGTTTTACCAGATAATACAGTATTACACTAATGCTACTAAATTTTACTAGAATTCAGGTGAAAAAATGATTTATCTCATAAATTTACTAGAATTCCGGTCAAGATATGACATAAAGTTATTTACTTTGATTCTTGTTATTTAATTTTATCTCTAGTAAACTTTACCAGATTCTACTACTACCAGATATTTAGTAATATTTTTTTTACTAGAATCAACTAGATTATCTAGTTGGCTCACATCTAGTAAATTTGTTTTTACCGTGTATAGTTGCACTATTGTTATTCGAAATGCAAGCTATGATGCTATAACATCGAAGGTCTTATAAAAGATTGGACCAACAATTGGATCCAATCCAGAACTCGCACAATAAAGAGTGTTAGGTTCTTGAATTAGATAAACAAACTTTATGAGATGTACCAAACAGTATATCTTGAACTCGATAGATGTAACTTTCATTGATTGACAGTTCGCTTCTCGTTTGTTCGACCGACAACCGCTATTCTTTCACAAAAACAATTGCAAATAACATACTTGCGTTTGCGTAATGAAATTTAACGATCTAATCAGTTCGAAATAAACATTTTAAACATAAGGTAGGCTTTTAATAGCAAGCAGTATTAACCAATGGCGAGCAATGACAAAAACTTTAGTCAATTGTTACTTAAAAATCTATTACTGTTGATAGGGAGTACTCCTCTCACGAATATTCCTCTCTGATAGTGCAATATATGTAATAGTGAGCGCTTAACTATTAATCAATTACTCGGTTCAATAGAAATGTACAGTGATCGTTATGCTGCAGGTTACCCCTTCCTAATACACCAGAACAGACACTAACTGCATTTTATCGAGGCACTTGTTCCCCGGTGTGTCTTTGCACAGAAACAAGTTGCAAAAATGCTACATAAATGTACCTCATGAATTAATTATGTTTATGCTCACTGTTGGGATTTTACATGTAAAAAACTTTTTTTATATTTTTTATGTAAATTATGTAAAAATAGCGTAAATTACATTAAAATGTAAATTACATGTAAAACACGAAAAACACATCATTCGCAGTGCCATCTATTTCAAAATGTCAAAAATTATATGAGTAAGAAAATTTTTTAACAGATGGTGCTTTAGTTACAACTAGATTTAATAAGAGATGGCGCGTTAGTTTTTACAAGTAAAAACCGTTTTAATTATGTACATCGTGAAATTAACACACCCACCAGTGGGTTCTCCGAATCGTCTTACTCATTGGTTGTCAATTGTTTCTTTTTTAAAGTCAACGTGGGCTTTCGTACATTCCCACCATATGAGTTTTGAATAGGTTTATACCTCCTCTGACTTTTTCCTCATGTAAGAGTTAGAGGTTTGATACTGATAATTCCGTAGTTCTTTGAGACCAACATCATCGTCGTTGTTCAATTCCAACTAAGTTTTAGTTTTTGATCAGATCTTTTATAGAGTTTATTAGAAAGTTTTTTATAGAGTTTAGCTTTTAACTTAATTTTTGGAAGAATCGTAATTCATTGCTTGGTTACCTTATCCTTTGGTATAACCACAATCAACCATGTATTTCTTTCAATATAAGAACGTTATGTTTTATAAGATCGTTATAAAATCGTGAGTAGCAACCAAAACATCCATTTGAGAGAAGACGGTAGGCGAAATATTTTCATCCAAATTCTTAATAATTAATACTTTTGATATAATGCTTCAGTGAATATGTAAATGGTTATTTCACGTAGAAGAATGTGGTTAACTGAATTTGGTGACAGATCCAAAATATTTAAATTCATACTTGTACTAGAAGTTCCAATAATTAAGAAAGTAATAATCTGGGGTAGCAATATTAGGTTAAAATAAATTAAATTTTTTATAAAGATTTCTTATATTTTGAAGAACAAAAAATAACTAAGACTTATCCTTAATAATATTGATGAAAATATTAGATGGCAGCAATATTGCTGGAGAAGATCTATAAGAATAGTTGTATTACAGATGGGCTAAACTACCATTCCGATCGAAATTAAAAAAACTCGGTCGTATAATGTTCATGGTAGCTACGAAAATTCTGGATGGCTGATCTTTGAAAGTTTAAATAAATACTGTTCTAAAGCTAAACGACCACTTAAATAGTAACTAGTAATACAACTAAAATCAATAGATACATCAACAGTTTCATAATAAATTCACAACAAACAATATATTTATTTTGATTTAGTATAAATATCGATGCGAACGAACGAAACGTGCCTTTTACCAATAATAATCAATTTTTGGCTATACCATACCACTCTTAACACATACGCTCAAGATTGTTGACCCAAAATCAAAATTATATATGATATCTTTATATATCCATTCAATATAATATTAAAGAAGATAACAATAAAAGCACATAAAAGCTTTATCATCAAAATAAAAATATGCTTGAATTGACTTCCTTCTAGTTTATCCGTATAATGAATTTTATACGTATGAATGGGTATATGCGATGGTCAATAATTTAGTTCAAAAGCCAATCGGATACATAATTACTATTCAATTGTCCGATTTTAATTCATTCAGTATGTTCCTACAAAAGCTTTTAATTAAATTTTTAAATATACAATTTTGTTGCCATACATTTCCCGTTTACTATTTGCAGACGCTCATTCATGCGGGGGTGGACGCAAAGCAACTCGCAAAAAACCATCTTTAAGAAGGAATACACTTAGTTTTTACATTAATTTTCTTTTTTTTGTGCCATTAAACAAACTTTTTATTATTCTATTGTGCTTTGCAGAGCAAACATTTTTTTTATTATTTCTGTTGTATGAAATGAAAGACCATTATCCAAAGAGCTTACCTGAAACGATATAGAAAGAAAAAAATTGAAATTAACTTTTGTGTTCTGTAAAGCTTTTATTTATAAAATTTATATTTTTGTGATTGTAGAATAAGTAAATATATAATTTTATTTATGATTATTTATTTTAAGAAGAGATATTTTTATATATAAGAGAAACAAAAACATTTAGACGACCAAAAAGTTGAGCTTTTCACAATTTTGCGGATGTTAAACCAAAGTAGAAAATTTATTCATACTTAAGTATTCTAATTTTTTACATTTCAATAAAAAGTTTTTTTTCCATTTTAGAACAGTCGTTTTTAGCAGTCAGTAAGACAGGAAGATTTTTTTAGTGCTTTTACTGGTAAAAATATAACTTATCTTTAAGCGGATATGGTTCTGATTACTAACCATTAGACGCAATATGTATGCAACGTACAATCTCTAATTTAAGTAAAATGCCAACTACCCTTTAAAAAGTCGTTGTATACCCTGTTTCATTCATAATTAAATAATGTCATGATAGGTATCCATCTTCATTTAAATAAATTAAAAAACCATTGCGAGATTATCAACCTTACAAGGCGAAAACAAAACACAAAAACATTTTCTTCTCTTATCCATTTTCATCATTTTATTTACATCTAACACAAATTAATAAAGCTTAAAGCGCTTTGACTGCTATTTGATTTTTTTAATATAACATGTATATAGGATACTACTACTAGCTTTAATATTATGTTACAATCCTCTCTCATTCCACTCAACCCAATCGGAGAACTTGACGATGAAATGATATCCAACTAACAAACGGCAAAAATAACAAAAGGCAAACACAAATCTGGATTATTAAATAAAATAAAGGATAATATTTTCTTATTAATTCATTTGGCTATAATACTAAAGCAGCAGCACCAGGCAAAATACTAAAATATAACAAAGAAAAGCGGAAAATATATAATAATATTGATTTTTTTTAGATTAACACTTTGTGATTTTTTTTTGTACGTACAAGAAAAGGGAGGAAAGCACAAAAAAACAAAGATTTTTTTTTTGGGTGGCACATTAAAATAATTTTGATTATCACAATCGTAAATGAAAACCGAAAAATTTAATTATACACCGAGCCGAGCTGATTTTCTTTTATTATAATTTTTAATTAAAAAATATATTATTAATATTTAGCTTTTTATTACACTTTTGAAATAAAAATATAAGATCTGTGCTTTAAAATGAAATTGAATTATATTATTTTATTCGAAAAGAACAACCATAAATATGTTAGTAGAGTATTTGAAAAGTATTTTAATTTAAGTACATGTACTAAAATGTATACTGCCCCAATATGTAGCATTATGAGATAGGAATTTGTTATGTACTACATTTGGTTGTGCTATTTGTCATTTAACTGATTATTTAACAGTATACTGTGAGTATACTTAAAACCGAAAACTTATTAATTGACTCGCGGAGTAAATATTTTTAAGTTGTAGGGCATGAGATATAGGAGGCACCAGGCGTAAATTTTTACTAAACTTATGATTAACCGTACTAAATGCTTAACTTCAGTAAATTATTAACTATAGTAGTTCACTGACTGCATTAATGGCGCTCATTAATGGAACCTAAGGTAATACTGTTCTCGTAATGAATTCTTATTGAATACATGCAACAACGAATAAATACAAGGATGTTCAAATAATTATTTTTCTTTAACTAATTATGAATTATGAATTGGTAAATAGATGAATTATGTACAGTAAAAGACTATATTTGATATTTATAAATAAAATGCTGTACTAAAAATAGTAATTTACTAATTTACTGTATTGAACGATTAACCTGACTATCAGTTAAATATCCACGTTAAGGCTGCCACCAAATTGTACAGTAAATTGAAATTGTAGAGTACATTAATCTAAATGGCTCATCTATTAAGGTTTTATAATTTGAACAATTCTTCTACAACTATTCCTTTTAGAAAACCTTGAAGCACTTATCTTATTTATAAGGATACGTATGCACTTATAAATAGTAATGCGGGATCAAATTTTCAAAATATTATATAAATATTTGGATGAACAAGAAGAAGTTCTTAGGCAAAAAATTTTAACTTTCTTTGGATTAACCGAAGTTGAACTTTTGTGTTATACGCTTGCAAGATCTGATCATTGTGATCGGACTAGGGTTCCTACCCAACTAGAATCGCATGCTCTGCTCCATATAGTCTAAGTACCAAAACATCAAAAGAAGCAAAGATAATTTTTAAAATTAAAAGCAACCATTACGCTGAAACTTTTTTCCATGGTAGGTTCCTTTGTCTCTTGCTACTGGTTTATACTTTAGATATCCTATCTAAAACTTCAAGTTCTAACTGGCTTTATGTATTTTGGAGGTTCTATTAATTTAAGTGGACATTGTGGAAATGTTTAAAGATTCGAGTAGGTATTAATTAAGGTTACAAAAAGGTAATGCAGTCTTTTCACAGAAAGTGTCGGTTTTAATTTCTTAATAAATGTGCTGATTTCGCAACTCTCAACTGTTTTAGCATCTCTTCCTTGGAGTGCAAATACTAAATCAAATATAGCAATATTCTTGATAAATTATTTGTTTTATAACTGTAAGTCATTTTGAGGCTATTTTCAAAAATTTAAATGCTGATTTCGGAGCTACTTGCAATAACCTGGGCAACAAAATACATCGGCTGCTTGTTTCTTTGTTACAAGTAACATGTTATAGATTGATGGCATTAACTTTTAATAAATCCTTGTTTGGCTTCATCATATATCAAGTATGTTTCCTAAACAAATCTTTGCGTATTTCACCTATCAGCAGTGTAAGGCACCCATGCAAAATTGAGGAAAAAATACCAATGATCGAAGTTAATTGAGAGGTTGTATTGACTTGAACGATAGGGTTTATAGTAAAGCACAACCATGTGTGGCATGCGTAAAAATAAGGTGCATATTGTGTTCGGATTTTAGAATTTGTTGAAATCCTTTACGAACAATTTTTCTAAATCAAAATGTGTTCATCTACTCTAGCACCTTTTGATAATTAGATGATACAAATTGCATTTCGTCCCTATCACCTAACGAACACAAAATGAGATAATTTTCTAACTTATAAAACTGGAATTTGAAAAATGTAGCAAGCCTGCAATGACGGTTATTCTTGAATCTTTGTACGGCGGCTAACAAACTAAAGTATTTTTATTTTAAGTTTGAACCCATGTCAATAATTATTACTAGCGGGCATAATAAGTTGATCAATTCATTATAGGTTTGATGGTTCCGGTCAGCCTATTTATCGGCTTCTTTAATGTTAAGGATATGGTATATATGTAACATTGTTATACCGCTTTATTCTACCGATGAACAATTTAGTTTTTATAATATGAATGTTACGTGCTACACCTCACCCAATTCCTTAATTTTATTCAAATAGGTTTGTGGTTCTCTTGAGGTCGATTTGAGGATTTTTATATAGGGCACCAAAATAGCGGTGTCATCTGCTGTTGAACTGTAACTTTATTGATAATTGTTGTTCGGTTGTGTTCAACAAGCATAACACTGGTTCAAGTACGCCACCTTGTGGCACAGCCAAATTGAAGTCATTTAACAGAAAATTGCTGCATTTTGTTTAATGCGACGTTGTGGCTGATGAAGATGGATTCACAAACTTGTTATCTAATTTTGAGTTTAATTTTGAGCATTAGTCCTTCGTTTCAAACTTTGTCAGGGGTTTATACGACATCTAAGAAGACTGCAATTTCCTAATAGGCATCGGAACCCAGATTTGTAATTTTTCTGTTCAGAAATTATAGGTAGCATGTTTATTGGACGTTACGATTAGATTTATACATTTGTCTAAAAACACAGAACAGAATTTAATGATGACGTTTTTGGGCTTTCATCGTATTGACGCTCTTTGAATTATTATCTGCCAATCTAATATGTGGGTTCGAGCTGAATGAAAAATATTTCGTGAGAGTACGGTTAAATATTGTTGAGCATGTTGTTGAAATTTGGTTCTTCTTTTAAAATAAGTCAATTTAATTTCTATTTTCTATCTATGACTGCCCAGGTGGCGCAGTGGTTAAAGCTGCGGCAGTTGGAGCGGGAGGTACCGGGTTCGAATAAGACACCTGGATCCCCTGTCGAATTTAGAATCCATGGGCCGTCCCATCGTTCATGTCAGTACTATAGGCTGACATGGAGCTATGCAAAGCGCAGATGGTTCTACGAAAAAATCGGACCTATAGCCGTACATAAAATTGGTATCACAACGGTCCAATCGCCGGTCTAAGTGTGATTAATGCCGGGTTGATGCCATTACGAATAAATTTAGAATCGTACACTAAAAATCATATTTCAGCCTGAATATATATATCGAATCTCAACACTAAATCAGTTGATAACGATGCTAATAAATTGAAATTTACATACTAAATTGCTTTCAATAAAATCAAATGAATATTCTCCGCAATTCATAAAATTAATTGTACCATCATTTTCCATTATTTTTCCAGGAATTACTCCTGTATTAGGTTAAAAATACCTTCTATTGAATATACAAATTCTACCCTACATTTTCTTGTTGTTGTTTTATGACTGAATGATTGATTGCAGCAAAGGAATATTGTTGTTGTTATCAGTTTAACCGAAGAACAATAATTATTTTCCATCAACTTGAAAATGGAAATAATACACAAAAAAAAACTTTTCGCGGTATTTTATCCTCCCCCAAGTATAGTCTAAAACGAGCAATGTTTTACGAGAAAATTTGGGGAGTCGCTTTGAATATAAAAAAGAAAATCGGTGAGTTTTGTTCATTTGATGAATCTAAAATCTAGGGAATAATAAATTACCATGAATAATTACCATGGAAAATATGAAATTTTTTTTGTTTTCTATGGCACTGTAAGTTAAGAGGTCATAGTTTGAATTATGACGTAAACGTATCTACATATTTAAAACATCGTCGACTCTTGCAGGTTATGACGAAATATTATGCTTATAACGAACGTTTATGTATTTTCTTATGTTAACGACACGCATATATATAATATATATTTAAGACGGTATTAAATTTTATGGCAATAATGTAACTGTGTCACGTTTCTCAGTGTAAAAAGTAATTAAATTCTTGTATTTTTGTTTATTCAACTTGTAAGTCCTTTTTCTATTTTTAACTGTATACATACGAATACGATAAACTCGTATATGTAGAGAAAGTGAGAGAGCCTAGGATGGAAAATAATTTTAATATCCTTCTTAATTAGATTCAGAGTGGAAAAGTTTTGTACGGAAATTATGCTTTTCGTTCATTCTTTGTATATATGTTGTACGTACATTTATAGCATTAATATATTAATTTTCTGCTTAGCTGTTGATGTGGAAAAGTTATGTAATTTTCTTTGTGGAATGTGTTTAATAAGAGAGATTTGAGTGTAAGATTAGACGAACAATTTTCTTTGATATTTGATAAGAGGTTAATGGTGTTTACAGTGTTTATAAAGTATATATTCTGTAACAAATGGGTGGTAAAATATTAAGACCGCCAATTAATACATATTTAAATTCATAAAGCTCACGATTCAGGATTAAGGACTATAAATTAAAAGCTTAATAAAATAAATTGGAAAGATATGATCTACACAAAATCAAGGTTGTGCTATTAGGTCTACTTTACTCCCGTTTTCAAAGCATTTCTTTAACCGTTCATTTATCTTATTTTGATTTTCTTCACTAGATCATGCCAGGATATCATTTCGTTTATGAAAGGATATCTTTAATTATAATCTCTTTAAATAGATTCCATCGTGTTATGCTTTAAAATTGCACTCTTTTCTGTTTAACTCGGAATCTTAAATTTGACGATTAGTGTCAGATGATTGACTCCTTTCCATTACAAATTTTAAAGCAACATATATTTATGTATGTACTATAATTATCCTCTCGGTACAGTGGGTCATCATTTGTTTTAAACCCTACTGATACCTATTGGTTTAAGATTTGAGAAAATATTATAAAAATTTAATCCGTTTTAGCAAACACGTACTAAAAATTGCACATACATAATCACTTTGAAATAAGATTTGTCCATATAGAAATGCAGTGGTCGAAATGGTGCCGCGAATGTAAATAGAAATAGCAATGTGTCAATAATTGAGAGTGCTTAGTATCAGTAATATTTGCGGTATATACTATAATTCAGTAGCAAACTGTCAGTCATCTGAGGAGACAGTAGATTTCGAGTAGAAATGGATAACCACTTTAGAACTGAAAAACCACAAAGAGATATGAAGTTATTGGATCGTTATTAGAGAAAATTGGGAAAAACTACACCGAATAAAAAAATCTATGTAACAAAACAAGGATGTGGATTCCAGCAACTACCACATTTTCGTCAACAACTTCTTCAGGGAAAAGGTTTGTGTCAAATGTGAAAGTGTTTAATGAAATTATTTCTTTCAATTAAGTTAATAGAGAAATAACGTTGGTTGAGTTTCTGCCGAGTAAACCACACACTATAAACAGGTTAAACCAACAGCTGTGTTTAACCTTAAGTCACTTTTCGAGACAGACAAAATTGAAAGAAATTTTCCTCTAGGGAATTCTAGGGTATGATGAATACAAATAATTGACAGAGATCGATGTAATTTTATTAGTTTCTAGTAGTGAAATCAAAGATGTCATACTATATACTGGCATAAATCGCCCAGGTGGCGCAGCGGTTAAAGCTGTGGCAGTTGGAGCCGTAGGTAACGGGTTTCGAATCCCGATAGGGGCAAGATGCAAAAAGGGATATTTCACCATCGATCGTTTGGGCGCTGCGATCGGTGGTGTAAATGAACACATCTGGATCCCGTGTTGATTTTAGAATCCATGGACCGTCCCATCGTCCATGTCAGTACTATAGGCTGACATGGAGCTATGCAAAGCGCAGATCGTTCTACGTAAATCGGACCTATAGCCGTATATAGTGGTTTCACAACGGACCATCGCCGGCCTATGTATGCGGTAGCAGCAAAACAACAAAAAAAATATACTGGCATTAAAAAATGCAATGCACGTTTATGAATTTTGCACTTAATAATAATGTATGGCTTAAAGACCGGGTATAACCGCACCTCAACTGATACTTTAAGAACCTTTTTAACGTAATGGTGCACATTGTCGGTAGCCCAACGAATTACACAATTTGGTTAACGGCGAGAATCGAACTCGAGACCGCGGCGTGATGAGAAACTTTCTTAACCATTAAGCTACAACCGGCGACAAAAGTATACTCCAATATTATTTTACCTTTTAATGGTCTAAAATATTAACAAAGAACAAATTTATTTTAGTTTCATTCGTACATTTATGTGTTTTGTGGCGACCTACTCCGAGTAATCCTACTCCGAGTAGTACCCCACAAAAAAAGAACACACACACTCAATCTAGTACTATTTTAGTACTAAGGTGTAAAATATTTGCGAAAAATTGCAGAGTCACGAAATCACTCAGATTACAGAAACGAGTCACGAACAACACATCATCACACACAAGAACCACGGGAATAAAATGAATAAAATAAAATAATAAGAATATAATAAAGGAATAGAATAAAGTGAAACAAATAACTATAATAATAATAATAATAGTAATATAAAAGTGTATATAAATGTAACAAAAATCATATAAACTTAATAAACAAATAAAATATTATACACAACAAAGTAAAAGTGTTATTATTTAAAGTGGCTCGTCAGTTTTCATTCTACACAAT
Source organism: Tipula lateralis (assembly GCA_963932295.1). Lineage (NCBI taxonomy): Eukaryota > Metazoa > Arthropoda > Insecta > Diptera > Tipulidae > Tipula > Tipula lateralis. The sequence continues at coordinate 55,123,740 of OZ010736.1, read as the reverse complement.
AGTCCGGATACTAATAAAAATCAAATTGATAAACCCGTCAGTTTTATTCTCCTTATTTTTAACTATCCACACTTAAGTGCCGATAGTCATTTACACAAGCAAATTTGGTGAACACGTTGGGAACTTACTACGAACTATTTAACGTTGGGAAGATAATGGCCAATGTGGTTCATATAGAACCTCAACTGTGTAATTTCCACACTTTATAATTTAATATTTAAATAAGGAGGATAATATATATTTAGACCGATTTTTCAAATTAGAGAATCTTTGTTTGATACCAGAAAGGCTGGGAAATAAACTGCAAAGGCAGGTCCTGGAACACTACCTTGCGGAACTCTTGTGCAACTTTTCAGTTTGTAGTCTTACACTAACTTTTTGGGGCATTGATTGAATCATTCTCTTCTGATAGTAGTTGGTATGATAGTCATAATGATGCTTGGTGCTGTAATCGTGACAGCTGATGATGAATGGAGGGAGTTGAACTTGAACTCCACAGAGTGGCATTGATTGACAGCTAGGGCGCTGAATCAACCAGCTGACTTGATGTATGTTGCATTTCGTTTCTATATATGTTGTGAGGCTATGTTGCAACAGTTCTAGCGAATTACAGAATTTGAATCGAAATCTTTTTTTCGATTATTTTGTTACTACTTCACTATTGTGGCGTGACTATTCGTCGTATTTGTGAACGCCACAAGTTCATTCATTGCATTATGTATTGAGAACACTTTTTCAGATAGAACGCGGAAGCATTGGCATTTTTTTCATCGTTCTCGCACAATACCCACAATCTAGTCTAATGGATTAATTCAGGTTTGTCGCTCTCTTGAAATGATTTGTTGCTTTCCTTTATAAGACTCGATTGTTAATGGAAGTAAGTAAGATATAAGCGTAATCAGTATTTTAATATATCAGTAGAATTTACAACTACACCGTTATCGTTTGTACAAACTTAATTTTTGATTTAATGGTCTCAAATATTCAATTTATATTGGTTTATTTGAACGTTAATTAGCAACATTCACTTCTTTTTTGCACAACTGTATTAATCTGCCTAAGAGATCTAGTCTACATACTTATATACGTTTCTGAAAAAGCGTTCCTATTTGACCATGTCAAATATGTTAAATCATCTCTGTCTAGATTGATCATTTTAATGGCTGCACAGCGACACTTGTCATCAATGTGGGCTTTATAAGTTTATAGTCATTTGTTGTGTTTCTGATTTTCATTGTAAATGAATGAATACAATATTCATACATAGCTAATTAAAACGCGTAGAGAGTTTGGGCCAATAAATTCAATTTTAAAAAACAGTCAAATACTGCAAGATGCTGTATTGAACTGCTTTACTGAACTACTCTAATCATGTTTTTGTAATTTAATTTGGAGCATCACCTATGCCAACCTCAATGTGCCAATTTTTACTTCGATCTGTATAACTGTCAACATCTTATGTTAAATTGTATACATATAGGTTTCAGCATAACCAAATAATCAAATAATGTTTTGGTTCGGGGCAGTACGGCTTTAGATTCGATTGCTCAATGCCACTCTACAGTACTTTTACTTTTTTTATTTATTTACAGCAATTTTTTATTGTACATCCTATTTTGAGCTTTAAGCTCAGTTTTAATATATGTACAGTTCAAGTCAAAATATTCAAAACAGATGGCTCTCAAACGTTTCATACTCTCACTTATGTTGGATTGATAGAAGTCATTGATACTAGCACCACGAGCTCACGTTTTGACCCATTCTTCAAACTTTCATTTTGGTGTACTAACCGGCAATTTTTGTGTAGTATAACTGAATGAGTAGGCACAATTCAATTGGAGCTACTAAGCATTTTGTAAATGCTGGAATACAATTATATTAAATTAATTAATAAATTTAGAATTTTTTATGTTGAAAAAAATTCTGCGGACTTGACATAAAAGTCAAAGATTATTTGTACTGACAAGGAAGATGAATTGGCCCATTAGTTTTGCTATCCAACAGGTGCTCGTATATACATATATGTTTATTCACATCAGTGCTCAGATGGTGAAAAATACCTTTTGCATCATGCCCCTCTTGCTATTCGAACTCGCACCAGTACCATAGATGTCGTTTTAACCAATGTGCGATTTGGCATAAAATCCAATATTTTTGGGATATATATGAACCAGTTTTAGATCACAACGACTTATAGTTTAGATTGCAATATTCCGAGTTCGGTGATAGATTAAGAAAAGTGGGAAATATGTCCAAATCACGTATTCGATCCCCACATCATATATGTTAATCTAAACTATGTCATTCTTGAACCAAAAGCTGACAAATATTAGTAACATAAGAAGATATGTGATTAGCTGATCTGGCGTACTCATAGTTAATCTTATCTTGGTGTTAAACTTGAACGAAGCTTTTCATCTTTTCAGACTTTTATTAGCTTTTATAAAATCTAAACTATAGAACAAAGTGCTAGTGAAGATCAATGTGACTTATATAAATGGAATATTTACTTAACACCAAACTGTTTCTCGTGATATTTTCTTAAAATTAACATATAACAATCTATGGCTTAGGGCCCTTAACCGCGTTTCAACTGAGACCTTACGAACCATTTTAATAATTGGTGTACATTGTAGGTGGTCAGGCCAACGAATGTTTCCGCGAACCGCAAACGGTTCCTAGTAACGGTTATTTCAACGGCGTGGATCCAAACTATTTTTTTATTTTTTTATACTTTCGTATAAAACAGAGTTTCCATAACACCTCTATGACCTTAAAACTGATTTAGCGGAAAATTTACAAATCTAACTAAAACCTGTCATTGCCATATAACTATACGTCAGTAACGAAAAATTAACCGATAAATTTCTAATTAAATATTATAACATCCGGTAAACTAAACATTTTCGATTAGAATTTCCTTCGATTTTTATAATATATACCAACAATAAAAGATTGAACATGAAAATGAACAACAACATCTACAAAATTTTTGTATGTTTACTAATCCGGAACTATATAATTACTACAATAGTGAATATGGTATAGTTTCAGCTTGAAATGAGAATCATGAAATCATGAATATATAGTTTTTATGTACAACAACAACATTATAATCCAATGCTAAATACAGTACTATAACATAACTACAGTGCTTATGTTATGTGATATGCTTCGAGCAATTTTACACTATACACAGTGTATAAGCAATTATTAGTTTTGTGTATAATTTATTTATAGTTTTATAAATAATCGGCACAAAACCAATGTTATTTGTTATATACATAGTTTATTAAGAATCCCGATACATGCGTATATAGCATATATTCGGTTACATAAATTGAGTCGAGAAATCGCGGTGGGTGTGATTATTTTTGTAATGGAAAATATTTGGGAAAACTAATGATTTGTATACATGGCAATGGCTGTATGGCGCGCATGTACGGAATCAATTTTGGTTGTTAGACAAGCCACTAATTTTTTGTTTGTTTTGATTTTGTTGTATCGAATTACAGGAAGTACTTTAGAAAATATTATAATAACTATACTGTACGAGTATGTAAGTTTTTTGTCTAGTTTTTGCTTATATTATATATTGTATAACGATGATGTTTTTATTATTTTTATATAATATAACAGCTAAACAATTATCTATACTGGGTGGTTATAAAGATCTGATACAACTCTTGAATGTTTAATATTTAAACACGAGTTGTAGTTGCCTATAAACAAGACCACCCGTCCAAAGTTTATATAGGTAAGGGTGAAACGGCCAAGTAAAATTTTCTGGCATAGCAGCAGCATACTTTTAAAGCGGTTTTATCTTAGTTTACATGTGGGATTGGGTAATTATAATGCGCTCTTACTCAATACAAATACATATGCAGATAAGCAAACCAACTTGAATCAAAATAGACTTTGAGTAAATGTTTGAGTGTGAAAAGACCTGAACTCAGACGAGTAAAGTGCTAAAAATTTATTTATATCGGGTAGTTTTTATACCTGGACTAGCATTCCTATCAATGAACTTCATGAAATATAATTGGTGATGCTTTAGAAGTGGTGAAACAATTTTCGTTTGGATGTTGAAATGTTCGTACTATATTCAACTTTAAGTTTACAACATAATTAAGGGTTAATGATACAGTATTTCCCGGTATATTTAATGCATCCTCATAAATGGGTCCATCTAAAACAAAAATCAATAGAACAAAAATCAAAAAAACACCCCTATTCTCTTAGTCGTGTCACTTGTATCGACAGCCAACTTTTGGTATTCTCTTAGTCGATTGCTGTGAGAACTGTCACTTGCCGCCATATTTTCTTAGTCGTAAGAAAAGTTAAACATCACGTGAGCTCATATTTTTTGTCACTTACTATTTTCAAGTGACAGTTGAAAATGAATGCAGGAACGTCAAAAGCAAGGAAATTTGTGGTGCTGCCAGATAACTATAGTTTCTGACATTTATCGTGTCACATCACTTCGATCGACTGATAGAATACCAATTTCAACATTAAGTGATGCGACATCACTTGAAGAGACACGACTATGAGAATAGGGGTGATAATGAACGCTCAAAAGTTATAGAAATATATATTATATTAGTGTATGACGGTCGGTTATACAAACCATTCCAAACAATCAGGAATGGTATCAATAGTTGCCAAATTGTGGTTCGACGACGGTTATGATGTGACCTGTGTTTATTTGGGATCAATATTATGATGACTGTCACAATCTAGAAGTGAATAGCTTGATACGTTTTTGGATGATTAATTCATAGAACATATTTCCAACGAATCCAATCCATCTTATTTCCAACAAAATCCAAATATATATACACCCCAATTTCCATAATCGTATCATGTCATTTTTCATGACTGTTAGTCGTTTGTTCCGTCTAAAGTCACTTCTTACGACAGATGTCACTTCAAACGAAATTCTGTAGCGTAGTTTTTTCAAGTGACAAATTATTTTGAAGCGACAATGGAAGGACGTAAAACGTTTGTGGTTATGTTAATTTTTGAATATTATTATTTTTAATATTTTTTAATGTTGTTAATCTACCTCGTTATAAAATAACGAATTGTAAACAATTCGAGATGCTGGTCGATCTTATGGAAGAGTCGATCATATAGAAAATCTGGCATGTCTAGATGATTAGATTGATCCCGCAGTATTATACGCTGTACACCCATATTCATAGTACTATCGTCGTTGTCGCTTTCACTGTCATAATAAAATTCTGTACTGCTCATTTTAATTACAAAGTTAAAATAAATTCACAAAACTAGCTAAAAATACACACAAAATTAAATATCGAGACCGGCTTTTAACAAAACAATTTGCAACGTTTTTGATTTTTGACAATACTTGTTGCCAAATTTAAGCAAATATTTGAGCAACTTTAGTGTTACAAGATTTATTTTTAGTATCAGTCGTAACCACTTGAATTGACTGCAAGAATACCATTTTTGTTGCTATGTGACGTGACTCTAGTCACGTCGCCTCAAGTGACACGACTATGGGAATTGAGATGATAACCAATAATCAGGTGGACGAGTTTATTGGTATATCGATCGTTACTAGATATCCGTATGTTTCACCGAATCGAACCTATATTGATCCAACGACGTTGATATTCAAATTGAAATGATTGTAAAGGGTGTTTTTTTAAGAGGTTGCCGATTTTTTTTTTGAATAAAACACATATAAAATTATGAAATGACCAAAATTTTTTTTTATTTGGTAGATAATTTTTTGGCATTTAACATTTAAACACAATTTCTGGCATATGGCTACCACGACTATTTTTCACAAATGTCATTCTGGAGGTCCAATTTTCCAGCACTTTTTCAAGCATTTGAGGGCGTATGTCAGCAATGACACGTTGAATATTGGTTTCCAAAGCGTCAATCGATTGAGGTTTATCCACATAAACCAATGACTTCACGTATCCCCACAAAAAGTAATCGAGTGGCGTCAAATCGCACGAACGCGGAGGCCAATTCACCGGACCATTTCTCGAAATAATGTTGTCGTTGAAAGTTTCTTTCAATAAGTCGATTGTTTCATGTGCTGTATGGCAAGTAGCACCATCTTGTTGAAACCACATTTCATCCATATCCATATCTTCAAGATTTGACAACAAAAACTCATTTAACATGATTCTGTATCGATTTCCATTCACGGTAACGCGTCGTCCTTCCTCATTTTTAAAGAAATATGGACCGATGATCCCACCAGCCCATAGACCGCACCACACAGTACATTTATCAGGATGCATTGGTAATTCTTGAACGGCGTGTGGATTATCTTTGCTCCAAATGCGACAATTTTGTTTGTTGACGTATCCATTTAACCAAAAATGCGCCTCATCACTGAAGAGAATTTTACGGTAAAAAAATGGAACTTCGTTCAATTGATTTAACGACCAATCACTGAATTCACGGCGCAAACGATGGTCGTGTGGCTTTAATTCTTGCACCAATTGAATTTTGTATGGCACCAAACCCAAATCTTTACGTAAAATTTTCCATAAAGTCGATGGACAAAGTCCAATTTGCTGAGCACGACGACGAATCGATAAATTGTCGTTTTCTTCGACACTGGCCTCAACGACAGCAATATTTTCTTCTGTACGAACTCTTCTCATTCTTGTCGGTGGCTTGGCATCCAAAAGAGTGAATGTAGACCGAAATTTGGTAATTACGTTCTTTATGGTGGTCTCTGACGGACGATTATGTGCACCATAAAATTCACGAAGTGCTCTATAAAGAATTTTAATTGAACACTGATTTTGAAAATAAATTTCCACGATTTGAAAACGTTGTTCTGGAGTTAACCTATTCATAATGATTTGCCAAACAATACTGAGTAGAAATGCCACTTTGAGCTGTCAAAACAACTGTCATAAAATAAAACGACATCTATCGGAAAAACAAACCTCCTAAAAAAACACCCGTTATTTGAAACGTTTGACTTTGATCGATGCTTTGAAGCAATGCTTTGCTAGCATTTTCATCCAACACAAAAATTATCTTTCGCCTATAATCAACGATACATTATTTTAGCCGTCCCGAGATCAACAATTCATTAGGGACAAACTACTTCGTTTGGTTATTAATGTGGTGTCTCAATACACCGCCTGAATATTTGGTTGGTTAACTTTCAAGTGTACCAATGTTGCAAACGAAAATTGAATTCAGAATTTATGCAGCAATTTCGAAAGAAATCACTTGACTATTTGGTATGATATAAACTGGCCTATTAATAATAAAGACGGGTTTGAAAAAATAACCGCGTGGCTCTTTCGAACGTATTTAAATGACTGGGTTGAATATTAGAATATCGACATGTGTTGACAGTTCTATTGTTGTAGGAGCTTCATCGAATATGGATATTATCTTCAAGCCACATGAAAGATTATCTGTTTCTAACGATGGTTTAAGCTCTTTTGCAATCAAAGAATACAATATATGCATGAGCGGAATGGAAGCGCTCACATAATTGGTGCTAGAGCAAAAAATGGTAGCACTCTATTGGTGAATCAGGTACAGTTAGTTGACGTTTCACTTCAGAAAGTATGTTTTTTTGAATCGAGGGCCATTTAATAATATAAGTCAAGTAGTAAAGTCATTTAGAAAAAAAATTGCAACGCATCAGAATTGCATAGCTCCATGACTGTTGAGGGTATCATAGATTCGGTAAATGAGCCAAAAATTGAAACGAGCTCGGTATGTGCCATCAATGTCGCGTTTTGGGTCATACACGCATAATTCTTCTCTCGAATTCTAGAACTCATCTTTCGTACTCATCCGTCAAGGTCCAGTTCTCACATCCATACATGAGAACGGGTCTGATCAAGCATGTGAAGTTAGTCCATTTTTTAAACCCAGCAAAAATATAAAATTTCATCGTACAACACTATTCTATCCCATTTCAGAATTTAATAATAATATACATATAAAACCAAAGTCAAAAAACAAAGTCGGAAAATTTGAAAAGTGTTTCCAATAGAACACTATCATAGGCAATTAGAATCCATCTTAGAAGTACAAGTCTATGGTTCAGTTTCCTACAATTGGCCATAGTTGACATTGGGCCCATAGTTATACTTTGTGAAAAATTTCAAAGTGGATTATCTCCAAGGAACTTCGAGGGTCGGAAAATTTGAAAAGTGTTTCAAATAGAACACTATCATAGGTAATTAGAAACCATTTCAAAAGTACTGTTTCTGCAGAGTTATCTATCTTGGGCAACGATCTTCTTCCCACGTAACATTCGTTTGTGACTCACTTTTCATTGGGCGTTATCCAATCTATTTATTTATTGATCACCATCAGGCAAACGAAAACGAGTAAAGGTTGGATAATTTTTCACAAGCCTGCGAAGTATTATCTGGTCGAGTAGAAGTCATTCGACTATTATGTTTCTACATACTCCTATGTGTCTCGAAAACATGGCTGCATTCGTTGGGGTTGTTATGCTAAATTTGATGGATATACGTTAAGTAATATTCTAGTAACTTACACAACTATTTACTTTACGAATTAATGTTCGATTGATCACAGTTAATTATACTTTCTATAAATGTTGATTAATTTGTTTAAGATTTGGCTAGACATTACAAAAACTAAAAATTCCAATTACTTTAGACTTATAGAACGAAATCAAACTATTACGCGAATTAAACCAACAAACTTTCATTTTTTAGGCGAATTATGATCGGTCGACGGAAAAATGAAAGCCACCAATTGATATTAAACATTTCCGGCTATGCTACACTCGGCGCGCCGTATATAAAGTGTTTTACTATATTATTAATTAATTAATTAGCATGTCATTAATTACCAAAAACATTGGTAATAATACTTCAGTAAATTTGTATGTTTTGCTTATCGGCCTGCCACTGATAAGATAACCCAAATATTTACTTTTACATAACCCATTGTAATACAGGTTTAACCTTGGCGCATATTTATTATATATATACAAGCCGTGTCGTGTTATGGGTTGAATTTTGTAAACATATGCCAAATTTTCAACTGTGCATGTCGTTTTGTAAATGCTACAATAAATAATAATGATTTAATTAGAAAATTGTTTGATGAAGTTGTTCCCACACTGAATTATTTATAAGTTTTCGAATAAATTGTATTGTGTGAATCGTTTATTAAGAAATAGATAAGTGTGTTATGCAAGATGCAATTTATATATGCAAATTATGACGAATGTGTAAGTGGGTTGATTATGAGTTTGACCGTAAAATATTTCCCCTTGTACTACATATATTGAAGACAGGTCTGATGAATTTTCTTCTGCAACCAGAATGATGAAAATTTAGAAAAAAACTTCATCATTAAAGTATAATCAAACGCTAATATTGGTTGATGAAATCCACAAAAATTCCTTTCGATGAAATCATGCAAAACGCCGTGATTTCACCACACAAAACGAAATCGAATTTTTTTTCAATGTTTTTCGGTTGCAAATTCAATGAATCAATTAATTTGTTGGGTGGTCAGTCGATTGGAAATTGTATCAAATTTCCCATGAAAAATGTTATATAAACATACTATGCTGTGTAACCGTAGGGTGGCGCAGAAAGTCGTCTAATTGTGAAATATATAATTACACGAAAATGTTGAAAAAAACCGCCTTTCCTATACTACATATATGCATACTCGTAAAACATTCTTTCATACATGACATGCAAATCTGTGCGAGTAAGCCCGTAATAATTTATGTACAAAAATGTATAAAAATATATCAATCATACACTTGAGACAATATCATATATAGCATTATAAGTGTACACACATGTGACTTTTATATATACGCGTATATACGATACAAAAATCATCAACTCGACTCGACGATGGAACATAAAAAAAAAGATTCAGACGTGTATGGTGGTACTCGCATATAAATAGAAAATTTTAACAAAATGTTTTGGGTTATCAACATCATCGTACACAGTGTACAAAAATTCTTCCCTTTAACGAAAATCTTCCATCAAAGATAATATTACTGTCGTTTGTATGTTGTTAAATTTTACATTATATAAAGATTCCATTTTATTGTTGCATATGAGGCTATTGTTTATGTTCCATAGTGTATTTTGTATAAACATTTTGTTTCTGGGAATGAACATAACGAAAAGCATTTAGTTGATTGTTCGAACTCAACTAAATGTTATGATTTGGCTTCCATTTCATTGTGATTGTATCTAAGCAACAGTATAGACATTTTAATTGTATGTATAACCTTGCTAGCTGTTTTATATACTTGGAAATGATTTTGGCATTGTGTATTGCTGCGTTGGTAGTTTGATTCTGTATACCGATTAATTTTCATAGAATTTAGAGACGTAACTTTAAAAATCATGACTAAAGCATGATAGATTTAATAGTTCAAGTCATTTGCTGATATTGAACCAAACAAAGAGAATAAGGAGTTTTATCCATTCTATACGACCTTCAGATAAAACGGGAAATAATTGAGTTTACCAGATTAACAATGAATTATTATTTGTTAGCCTAGGATCTCGAACAAAAAATTTACTAATGGATAAGTATATAAATATACAAATTTGTTATTTTCGATAAACTAGTCCTAGTAGCAACGTTAATCCTTCAGCTTTTCTGGACCCTTGAATCACACTCATATGGCTCAGCTTCTCAAAAAATGTATCTAATGTCATAATATGCCATTCATAAAGCTAGTGAAATGCGACCTAAATGAGAAGCGAGTCAAATGAGAAGGGTGGATGTTGATAGACATCTAGTAAAATTAGTATATATTTAAGCATAGTTATATGCCACATTATCACAGCAAGCTGATAGAAGGCTGTATATAGCAGAAACTTGCCAACAAAAACATACCTTGTCAAGGCAACAGACGGAACAAATATTACTATAATTCTTTAAATAAGGTGTTTTGACAACATATAAAGCTTTTCGCTTCAACTTAATATCGGGAACACTGCGTGCACTATATGAAGTTATTCGGGAATTTGAAACTATTCCAATGTCAGTGAAAGGAGAATTCATAATAAAATTTCCCAAGAAAAGTGAATGGTATAATTGCAATAACTGGAGAGACATATCAGATATTGCCTATAACTATAGCAGATATTACCTATATCTATATAGGGAAATTCATGGGCAGTTCCTTTTAATAATCGGTGCTTACTCGGTTATTGGCGTCAGTATGATTGGTATAAAATAATCAAGTTTATTTTACACACATATATATATATATATATATATATATATATATATATATATGTATATATATATGTATATACATATATATATATATATATATATATATATATATATATATATATATATATATATATATATATACAGTAATCCCTCAAACTGCGCGGTTTCTCACTGCGCGGTTTCAGAGTTGCGCGGTTTTGTTTTTACCACTTAAATTTCGCATTGCGCGGTAAAAGTTTCGCAGCAGCGCGTACATATTTCTCCATTTATCTTTTTCGAAAAAAATTCGAAATTCTGTAATAGAGAAGACTGAAAAATTGCTAAGCTTGTGGATAGAGGACCAAAATCAAAAAAGAATAGCAATTAGTTCAGGCATTATTCGTAGTAAAGCCTTATCGATTTTTGATCATTTGAAAAAGGAAGAGCAGTCCTCATCCAACTCTGGAGATCTTCAATTCTCATCCAGTAAAGGTTGGTTTGAAAGGTTTAAAAGACGGCAAAACTTACACAATATAAAATTAACGGGGGAAGCGGCTAGTGGTGATACTGTAGCGGCTTCTGCATTTCCAAAATTTTTGAAAGATGTAATAGAAAGTGGTGAATATCTATCAAAGCAAGTTTTCAATGCCGACGAGACTGGCCTATTTTGGAAACGTATGCCGAGTAGAACGTTTATATCGAAAGAAGAGAAATCTGCTCCTGGTTTCAAAGTTGCAAAAGATAGATTGTCACTCTTGTTATGTGGAAATGCAGCTGGTGATTATAAGAACAAGGCACTGTTAGTTTATAAATCTGAAAATCCCCGAGCTTTTAAAAGAATTTCAAAAAATTCACTACCAGTCTATTGGAAATCGAATAAGAAAGCTTGGATGACAGGTAAAATTTTCGAAGACTGGTTTTTAAATTACTTTTGCGTAGAAAGGGAGAACTATTGCAAAAGAGAAAACATTGCCTTCAAGATATTGCTCATTCTTGACAATGCACCAAGTCATCCAGCATATTTGGCTGATTTGCATGCAAATGTTAAGGTAATATTTCTTCCCCCGAACACGACTCGTTAATTCAACCCATGGACCAAGGTGTCATTGCTGCATTTAAACTATATTATCGTAGAAGAACTTTTTTCCAACTAATTGAAGCAACAGATGGACGAAACAAACTCTCAATTCGTGAATATTGGCAACAATACAACATCTTAGACGCCGTACAAAATATTAAATTTGCTTGGGATGAGGTCAAGAACACAACGATGAATGCTGTTTGGAAAAAAATATGGCCTGAGTGCTGCATCAGAGAAGCAGTTGTGGATATGCCAGCACTAGTGGAAATTGTGGAAATGGGTAAACAAATTGGTGGTGAAGGATTTGATGATATAGGTTCAGAAGATATTTCTGAAGTTATGCGCTCAAGAAGATCTTTCTGTTGAAGAAATGGTAACGTATTTCGCAGATAATAATGTCGAAAAAGACGTAAGTGGTGATTCAGAAATAATCGAAGAAAAAAAAATTAAGTAGCAAAGCACTGATAGAATTTCTGAAAAATGGCAATCAACTTGGTGAAGAAGCCATCAAATTAGACCCTGATTTGGAGCGTGCTTTATTATTCCGCAGACGTTTGACCGAAGCTTTAGCGCCGTATGAGGAACTTTATAACTCAAGAAATAAAAAGCAATCCCTATTAACAAGGTTTTTTACAAAACCTTTGGTGGAAATATCAAATTCATCAGAAGACAGCAGTGAAAATGAAATGATGTAAAGAGTTTTTGTTTTACATAAGTAGATTTCTATAAATGAATTTATAATTTTTATTTATTTTTGTTTGTGTTTAACTTTTATTTATATGTAATATAACTAGTCACTGAATAAAGACTTAATTTGAACTATGAACTTACTTAAAATTTAATTTTTTTATGAGAAATTCAGGATATGGAACGTATTCCCCAAATTTAATACAAAAGTGGGTTCACATTGCGCGGTTTCGGTTTGCGCGCTGTTTTTTCAGAACGTAACTACCGCGCAGATCGAGGGATTACTGTATATATATATGTATATATATATATATATACATATATATATATATATATATATATATATATATATATATATATATATATATATATATATATATATATATATATATATATACTAAAACCTCGATTTGCGTCGTTTCGATTTGCGCCGTTTTCGAAGTTGCATCGTTCTTGTATTTACATACGTGATTTCAGTTTTCGTGGTTTGAGTTGCGTCGTTAAAATTATTAGTTGCGTTGCTTAAATTTCTTAAGTATTTGGATAGGGAACCTAAATCAGAACCGAATGCTACTGAGCAAAATGGTGATTCAAAACAAAGCATTAAGTATTTTTAATGATATTCAAAAATAAGAAAATTCCTAATGCAGGTTGGTACGAACGTTTCAAAAGAAGAGCAAAACTACATAATGTTGCTTTGAAAAGATAATCTGCCATTGCAGATATTACAGCAGAATATACATTTAAAATAGAAATGATAGCGATTATTCAAGAAGGTGGTTATTATTCGAAGCAAGTACTAAATGTCGCTGAAACTGGCCTTTATTGGAAACGGCTACCAGGGAGACAGCTCATTTCCAAAACTGAAAATCTTTCTTTAGATATGAAGTAAGTAAAGAAATTGTTACACTTCTTCTAGGAGGAAAGGCAGAAGCTGACTTCAAATTGTAGCTTTTTCTGATTTACCGCTCTGAAAATCCAAGAGCTTTTAAGCAAGTGGATATAAAATACTCTTCCCCTTTATTGGCATTCGAATAAAAAACCATGGTTGCAGTTCTATTCAAAGCAGAATATCGTGCTGTCCCAGAAAAAACTTATTGTCGTACTCAAAATATTGATTGACATTGCTCCAGCACACCTAATTTAACAAGACGATATTTCAGAAAATGTGAAATTTTTTTTTATACCATCAAACACAACATCCATCATACAACCTATAGATAAGGTGTCATATCAAATTTTAAATGTTATTATCTACGACGAACGTAAAGGCAACTAATGAGGATGATATACCCTCCACGAAACCGTTTTGGAAAAATTATAGCCTCTTGATGGCTATCGAAACTATTAACCATTCATGGATGGAAGTAAAAAAACATTCATGAACGAAATTGGCGTCCACTATGGCAAAAAACCGCATATCTAAAGATACAGAAATTGATATTGTACCAACCGTTTGTAGAGAAGTTGCTGAATTAGCTAGATAAACAAACTTTGAATATATGGAGGAAGATGATATTTAGGAGATATTGGTATCACACGATGGAGAGCTTGCATTATTAAGCTTCTTTAAATGTTGATTTGATTTTTTTAAATGTTGAACGTTCTTTGGTGGCCGATATTGATAAACCTGATGTGGTTCCAAAAGAAAAACAATCAACAGTTGTATTTCGAAATTGATGCAGTTTATTTCACTGACAAAAGGAATTTTTGTAGATAATGACCCCGACGAAAATCGAAGTTAAAAGTGACAAGATCTATAGATATCTATAGCTATTGCTGCATTAATGTATAGGAAAATTAATTACGATTTGCGTCGTCTTTGTTGGGTCCCAATTAAAGACGCAGATCGACATTTAAGTGTGTATATAAATATATATGTGCAAAAAAATCTGGACAGTTCGAATTTCTATAAAATGTTAAATATTGCCTAGTGTTTTTACTCTTTATTAGATTCCAATTTTTAGATTGCATTTAGTAATTCATTAGAACTCCGAAAGTATAAGTCGTTTTAGTTATGTTTAAGGGAAAAGAGCTTTTAGTATGAAAAAGCGAATAAAGTACTTAAAATGACTAAACTATACGACCAAGAAAAAATTGAAGTTATCACGTTATGGAACGAAGGACTGTCCGTGCGTGAAATTGGTGATAGAATAGGACGTGGCAAATCTCACGGCACACCGCTCGCTGCAGAAAGCTTTTCTAAAGATATCTTCAAAAATTTGTCGGCTTCAGTGGGCCAGAGAGCACTCTAACTGAACCAGGGAGTTGTGGAATAACGTGGTGTTCGCTGACGAAACCAAATTTAACCTACATGTGGGAGATGGACGACTAATTGTGCGTAGAAAACCAGGTGAACGCCTAAGCGATGTCTGCATTCAACAAGTGCCTAGTAAAACTGAGGGTGTAATGGTTTGGGGCTGTTTAAGTAATGTTAGTGTTGGTAACTTGGCCTTCAATAGAGCAAAAACTATAGTTATCTCAATGCACCAAAGATGGCGCGCATAAACTCTACAAATACAAATTTCACGCGAAAATTATGATTCGAACCATTTTTTTCACGTGAAATTTGGACATTTGCACTGTTTGAACATTTGAATTCTCCAAAAAAAATTCATTTCTATTTCACGTGAAAATCAATAAATTTTTGGAGACCGCGCTAAAATTTCATTTCACTTTGATCTGAGTACTAGGCTATACATGCGAATTTTCGACAGTACGTTACGTCAGACCCCGTTCTGGAAGACAACGGAAGTCTTGTAACGCTGAAAATGTGGCTCTGGTACGCGATAGTGTTGCAGAGTCTCCAGAAACATCAATTCGGAGACGTGGTTCCCAGTTACACATTTCTGCACGCAGTTTAAGGCGAATTTTGAAAACTAAGTTATAAATGTTCCCGTACAAAATTCAATTAGTCCAAAAATTACTAACGGGTGATCCTGACCAACGAGTTGAGTACAGTAATGCAATCCTAAGACTGTCTGGTGAAATTGAAAATTTTTCGTCTAAATTGATAATGAGCGATGAAGCCTATTTTCTTCTCAGTGGCAACGTCGATTAACAGAAAAGTCGGTTTTGGTGAACAGAGAATCCTCAATTAATTCATCAAACATGATTGCATCCACTTAAAACAACTGTAAGGTGTGGTATTCATGCTGGTAACATCATTGGTCCTTAATTTTTACTTGGTCCCTATACTGCCGAACGGTACCAAGACATGATTCGAAATTTTCTTGTGCCTGAAATGGAAGAGCAAGGACTCGAGGACATGTGGTTTCAGCACGATGGGGCCACAGCACATACAATCCGTTCAACAATTCTATTATTGAATGAGGTTTTTCCACAAAGACTAATTTCGCGAAATGGCGATTTAGCATGGCCAGCCAGATCTCCGGATTTAACAGCACCAGACTTTTCCTTATGGGGTTTTTTAAAAATAAAAGTTTATGTGAATAAGCCCCAATCGTCACGAAATTGAAAAAATTCAGCCTGAAATGTTGCAAAATGTCATGAAAAATGCCTTAAAAAGAGCCGAAAGTTGCATAGTGAATCGCGGTCACCATTTAGCCGATATAATTTTCCAATCATAACGAAAAAAAGACCAAATAAACCATTTATAAAAACCAAACCTTCTTATCATTTCTTTGAACAAAGTTATAGGCAATAAAAATGGTAGCGAGATTTTTGCCCCACCCGTTACAAAGATTAATTGCAAACCGTACTTATGTTGGTAGTTTCAAATTAAATCACACTAATATTTATGCTTTCTATTCACCTACAATGCCAATAAGATCATTTTGAATAGTCTTGCTGAGTCCTAATTCGAATTGGTTTAATGTATAAAGATTCCCACTTATTGTGTATTTTAAAATTTGGATAAAATTACCAATTTCCCAAATCATTATATTCAAGTAAAACGCACATAAAATATTTTACAGGTGTGTCGATTTATTAGTAAACGAAAATAATAATAATACCGAGAGTTGCTGTTCTGACCTCTTGTAGAGTATTATAGTAGAACAGTACCACTTTAATCTCGATATCTCAATAAATGTTAGTATATCCATTATAAAGATGATGAACTGATTTAAGCTCGTTTATTATAATTTAATCCACGGGCGTGAAGTTTTTAACAAATAACAAATATATCATTGTATTAGTGTTACACTGTTAACCTAATTTCTTATAAGAATTTTGAGTGGAAATTTTTGAAAAAGAAATGCTTTAAAACGTTTACGGATTGACGGCAGTGAAGTTTCTAACAAAAAATTAGTTGAGTAGATCTCAATAAAATATTGTAGTTTATATATATATATATATATAAATATATATATATATATATATATATATATATATATATATATATATATATATATATATATATATCTATATCTATATCTATATATATATATATATATATATATATATATATATATATATATATATATATATATATATATATATATATATATATATATATATATATATATATATATATATATATATATATATATATATATATATATATATATATATATATATATATATATATATATATATATATATATATATATATATATATATATATATATATATATATATATATATATATATATATATATATATATATATATATATATATATATATATATATATATATATATATATATATATATATATATATATATATATATATATATATATATATATATATATATATATATATATATATATATATATATATATATATATTATATATATTGCATACGTATATATACGTTCTTCCGATTTATCAATTTTAAAATAATTATTTAAAACATGAAGATTTCTACTGTTTGAGTAGTTTATATTTCAAATAATAACATATGCGACACAAAAATTTCAATAAGACTTCCTAAGGAGGTTACAATAGCTCTATATACTAAGTAATAAACTGCCCATGTCATGTCCTAGCGCTCTCACCAATATTCAATTTTTTATTTAAGTTGTAAATCATTCCGATTTCACCTTCTTGAGTAGTTTATTGGTCGACTAAGATTACGAGGATCACAGGGATTATTCTAAGACATCATCAAGAGGTGACAATAGCACTATGCGCTAAGTATTAAACTGACTATATGTCATGCCCCAGCGGTCTCCCCAATTTTCAATTTTTTGTTTAATTTGTATGGCATACCGATTTCACCTGTTTGAGTAGTTTATATGTCGACTAAGATTATGAGGATCACAGGGATTATTCTAAGACGTCACCTGGATGTTACAATAGCTCTATGCCCTAAGTAATAAACTGCTTATACGTCATGCCCTAGCGGTCTCCCCAATTTTCAATTTTGTATTTAGTCTGGAAGGAAGACAGATTCCACCAGTTTGAGTAGTTTATCTGTCGACTAAGATTATGAGTATCACAGGGATTATTCTAAGACGCCACCTAGAGGTTACAATAGCTCTATGCACTAAGTAATAAACTGACTGTATGTCATGCCCCAGTGGTCTCCCCAATTTTCAATTTTTCATATGATTTGTATGGCATACCGATTTCACCTGTTTGAGTAGTTTATCTGTCGACTAAGATTATGAGGATCACAGGGATTATTCTAAGACGTCACCTGGAGGTAACAATAGCTCTATGCACTAAGTAATAAACTGTCTATATGTCATGCCCCAGTGGTCTCCCCAATTTTCAATTTTTTCTATGATTTGTATGGAATACCGATTTCATCTGTTTGAGTAGTTTATCTGTCGACTAAGATTATGAGGATCACAGGGATTATTCTAAGACGTCACCTGGATGTTACAATAGCTCTATGCCCTAAGTAATAAACGGTCTATATGTCATGCCCCAGTGGTCTCCCCAATTTTCAATTTTTTCTATGATTTGTATGGAATACCGATTTCATCTGTTTGAGTAGTTTATCTGTCGACTAAGATTATGAGGATCACAGGGATTATTCTAAGACGTCACCTGGATGTTACAATAGCTCTATGCCCTAAGTAATAAACGGTCTATATGTCATGCCCCAGCGGTCTCCCCAATTTTCAATTTTGTATTTAGTCTGGAAGGAAGACAGATTCCACCAGTTTGAGTAGTTTATATGTCGACTAAGATTATGAGTATCACAGGGATTATTCTAAGACGCCACCTAGAGGTTACAATAGCTCTATGCACTAAGTTATAAACTTACTGTATGTCATGCCCCAGTGGTCTCCCCAATTTTCAAT
The DNA here is from genome assembly GCA_963932295.1 of Tipula lateralis. Taxonomy (NCBI): domain Eukaryota; kingdom Metazoa; phylum Arthropoda; class Insecta; order Diptera; family Tipulidae; genus Tipula; species Tipula lateralis. The sequence continues at coordinate 55,104,542 of OZ010736.1, read as the reverse complement.
TTTTCATATGATTTGTATGGCATGCCGATTTCACCTGTTTGAGTAGTTTATCTGTCGACTAAGATTATGAGGATCACAGGGATTATTCTAAGACGTCACCTGGAGGTAACAATAGCTCTATGCACTAAGTAATAAACTGTCTATATGTTATGCCCCAGTGGTCTCCCCAATTTTCAATTTTTTCTATGATTTGTATGGCATACCGATTTCATCTGTTTGAGTAGTTTATCTGTCGACTAAGATTATGAGGATCACAGGGATTATTCTAAGACGTCACCTGGATGTTACAATAGCTCTATGCCCTAAGTAATAAACGGTCTATATGTCATGCCCCAGCGGTCTCCCCAATTTTCAATTTTGTATTTAGTCTGGAAGGAAGACAGATTCCACCAGTTTGAGTAGTTTATATGTCGACTAAGATTATGAGTATCACAGGGATTATTCTAAGACGCCACCTAGAGGTTACAATAGCTCTATGCACTAAGTTATAAACTTACTGTATGTCATGCCCCAGTGGTCTCCCCAATTTTCAATTTTTCATATGATTTGTATGGCATGCCGATTTCACCTGTTTGAGTAGTTTATCTGTCGACTAAGATTATGAGGATCACAGGGATTATTCTAAGACGTCACCTGGAGGTAACAATAGCTCTATGCACTAAGTAATAAACTGTCTATATGTTATGCCCCAGTGGTCTCCCAAATTTTCAATTTTTTCTATGATTTGTATGGCATACCGATTTCATCTGTTTGAGTAGTTTATCTGTCGACTAAGATTATGAGGATCACAGGGATTATTCTAAGACGTCACCTGGATGTTACAATAGCTCTATGCCCTAAGTAATAAACGGTCTATATGTCATGCCCCAGCGGTCTCCCCAATTTTCAATTTTGTATTTAGTCTGGAAGGAAGACAGATTCCACCAGTTTGAGTAGTTTATATGTCGACTAAGATTATGAGTATCACAGGGATTATTCTAAGACGCCACCTAGAGGTTACAATAGCTCTATGCACTAAGTTATAAACTTACTGTATGTCATGCCCCAGTTGTCTCCCCAATTTTCAATTTTTCATATGATTTGTATGGCATACCGATTTCATCTGTTTGAGTAGTTTATCTGTCGACTAAGATTATGAGGATCACAGGGATTATTCTAAGACGTCACCTGGATGTTACAATAGCTCTATGCCCTAAGTAATAAACGGTCTATATGTCATGCCCCAGCGGTCTCCCCAATTTTCAATTTTGTATTTAGTCTGGAAGGAAGACAGATTCCACCAGTTTGAGTAGTTTATATGTCGACTAAGATTATGAGTATCACAGGGATTATTCTAAGACGCCACCTAGAGGTTACAATAGCTCTATGCACTAAGTTATAAACTTACTGTATGTCATGCCCCAGTGGTCTCCCCAATTTTCAATTTTTCATATGATTTGTATGGCATGCCGATTTCACCTGTTTGAGTAGTTTATCTGTCGACTAAGATTATGAGGATCACAGGGATTATTCTAAGACGTCACCTGGAGGTAACAATAGCTCTATGCACTAAGTAATAAACTGTCTATATGTTATGCCCCAGTGGTCTCCCCAATTTTCAATTTTTTCTATGATTTGTATGGCATACCGATTTCATCTGTTTGAGTAGTTTATCTGTCGACTAAGATTATGAGGATCACAGGGATTATTCTAAGACGTCACCTAGAGGTTACAATAGCTCTATGCACTAAGTAATAAACTGACTGTATGTCATGCCCCAGTGGTCTCCCCAATTTTCAATTTTTCATATGATTTGTATGGCATGCCGATTTCACCTGTTTGAGTAGTTTATATGTCGACTAAGATTATGAGGATCACAGGGATTATTCTAAGACGTCACCTGGATGTTACAATAGCTCTATGCCCTAAGTAATAAACGGTCTATATGTCATGCCCCAGTGGTCTCCCCAATTTTCAATTTTTTCTATGATTTGTATGGAATACCGATTTCATCTGTTTGAGTAGTTTATCTGTCGACTAAGATTATGAGGATCACAGGGATTATTCTAAGACGTCACCTGGATGTTACAATAGCTCTATGCCCTAAGTAATAAACGGTCTATATGTCATGCCCCAGCGGTCTCCCCAATTTTCAATTTTGTATTTAGTCTGGAAGGAAGACAGATTCCACCAGTTTGAGTAGTTTATATGTCGACTAAGATTATGAGTATCACAGGGATTATTCTAAGACGCCACCTAGAGGTTACAATAGCTCTATGCACTAAGTTATAAACTTACTGTATGTCATGCCCCAGTGGTCTCCCCAATTTTCAATTTTTCATATGATTTGTATGGCATGCCGATTTCACCTGTTTGAGTAGTTTATCTGTCGACTAAGATTATGAGGATCACAGGGATTATTCTAAGACGTCACCTGGAGGTAACAATAGCTCTATGCACTAAGTAATAAACTGTCTATATGTTATGCCCCAGTGGTCTCCCAAATTTTCAATTTTTTCTATGATTTGTATGGCATACCGATTTCATCTGTTTGAGTAGTTTATCTGTCGACTAAGATTATGAGGATCACAGGGATTATTCTAAGACGTCACCTGGATGTTACAATAGCTCTATGCCCTAAGTAATAAACGGTCTATATGTCATGCCCCAGCGGTCTCCCCAATTTTCAATTTTGTATTTAGTCTGGAAGGAAGACAGATTCCACCAGTTTGAGTAGTTTATATGTCGACTAAGATTATGAGTATCACAGGGATTATTCTAAGACGCCACCTAGAGGTTACAATAGCTCTATGCACTAAGTTATAAACTTACTGTATGTCATGCCCCAGTTGTCTCCCCAATTTTCAATTTTTCATATGATTTGTATGGCATACCGATTTCATCTGTTTGAGTAGTTTATCTGTCGACTAAGATTATGAGGATCACAGGGATTATTCTAAGACGTCACCTGGATGTTACAATAGCTCTATGCCCTAAGTAATAAACGGTCTATATGTCATGCCCCAGCGGTCTCCCCAATTTTCAATTTTGTATTTAGTCTGGAAGGAAGACAGATTCCACCAGTTTGAGTAGTTTATATGTCGACTAAGATTATGAGTATCACAGGGATTATTCTAAGACGCCACCTAGAGGTTACAATAGCTCTATGCACTAAGTTATAAACTTACTGTATGTCATGCCCCAGTGGTCTCCCCAATTTTCAATTTTTCATATGATTTGTATGGCATGCCGATTTCACCTGTTTGAGTAGTTTATCTGTCGACTAAGATTATGAGGATCACAGGGATTATTCTAAGACGTCACCTGGAGGTAACAATAGCTCTATGCACTAAGTAATAAACTGTCTATATGTTATGCCCCAGTGGTCTCCCCAATTTTCAATTTTTTCTATGATTTGTATGGCATACCGATTTCATCTGTTTGAGTAGTTTATCTGTCGACTAAGATTATGAGGATCACAGGGATTATTCTAAGACGTCACCTAGAGGTTACAATAGCTCTATGCACTAAGTAATAAACTGACTGTATGTCATGCCCCAGTGGTCTCCCCAATTTTCAATTTTTCATATGATTTGTATGGCATACCGATTTCATCTGTTTGAGTAGTTTATCTGTCGACTAAGATTATGAGGATCACAGGGATTATTCTAAGACGTGACCTGGAGGTTACAATACCTCTATGTACTTAGTAATAAACTGCTTATATGTCATGCCCCAGCGGTCTCCCCAATTTTCAATTTTCATATAATTATATGGCATTTCGATTTCACCTGTTTGAGTAGTTTATATGTCGACTAAGATTATGAGGACTACAGGGATTGTTATGAGAACCGCTGCGTTATTGGAACACTATTTACTATTTCAGTTTGAACAACGATGTTTGAATTGTATCTTATATTGTGTAGTGTAAGCCTTTTAGTTGCATGACATCATTGGCTTGCGCCATTTTTTTAGTATGATGTTGTACTGGTATAAGTGGTATTACATTTTAATCACCTGTACTATAGTGCCTGATTCATTTAGCGTTACCCAGGTAGCACCACGTGGAGGTATGAATCTCGGTCTTCGCCCCCGCCCCCTTTTTCATCTCCCTCATCCCTTCCTATCTCCTTGCAATTTCCGTTTCTTAAAAACCCCTCGCCCTCTCACCTTTTAAAACTTTTTATTTTCAATTAAGTCCTTTTTTAATTTTTCATATAAATTAACACGGAAGGATTCACACAAACATCAGGTTTAGTAGGAACTACAAATTTTTTAAGGTCATCGTGACATTCCCACATACTGTTTGGCCTTTTAACAAACGCCGTGTAATGCCCCACACCAGTAGTTACAGATGGATGATGGTAATTAATAATACCCTTAAGGTAGACGACCGTGTCTTCCATAGCTTTTATTTCTGCTTGAATATCTTGAAGTTTTATTTTATAAACTGTTTCATTATTTAGAGGTTCCACGTCGATCATTAAGATTCCAGTAGCTGATTTTAAAATTTTGTTCGATATTCGCTTCCGACAATTATTGCAAGTTGCATGTGGCAATTGAATTCTTTTTTCAATTGTTTTGAAGTCATTATTAGAAAAGTCTAAATGATTTATGGATAGATAATGTGTCTCTTTTTTTAGAAAACCGCCACAATCAGGACATATGTATTCTACCAAAATGATAGGATCCATGACATTCTTCACAATTTCCAATATATTAGATAACATTGAAAGCGAACTTCCAGTGGCGTCATTTAGTAATGAAGTCGAGAAACGATTCATAAGAAGCTCGGACCGCGCAATATAAATATCTCGCTTTAGTCCATCGGTTATAAATTTTGAAATGAACCTATAGTAGGCATTTTGGTAGGCTGACTCGAATAATTTTTTGTAAAATTCTATATCTTTACCTGCCGTGTATAAAATTTGAGTCAAAGAATCGAATCCACATGTCTCAGAAATGCTGATTCTTTTCTCATCATCATTGTAGTGGACAAACCCGTTTGACAATATTAATATACGCTCATTTTTCATATATTTTGCCAAATCAACACTACCATTATCATAAGGCTTCACATCTGCAACGTTTTGATCACTTGAATGCTCAAGCTCTACTCCTACTTTGTTTATGCTCCTCGCTTTATGTTTCTTGAGCTTCTGAGCGAATAATTGTTTTCGTAAATATCTCTTTAAAACTCGGTATCCGATGTGTTTTGGAGACCTATATTTATACATTTTTTTACGCCACATTTCCTCGTGCATATTTGGGCTGCAGTTCGATTCGAGAGGATCTGGCGATGATTCTTTCTGTATCTTTTTTTATAATAATAATAGTCTAAATATAAATGACTCAAACAGAATCTATATACGCCACACAAATTAAATAAAAAATCGAAAATTGAGAAGACCGCTGGGGCGTGCAATCTAGGCAGTTTATTACTTAGTACATATATATTGTGACCTCACGGTGGTGTCTTAGAATAATCCCTGTGATCCTCATAATCATAGTCGACATATAAACTACTCAAACAGGATGAATCTGTCTTCCTTTCAGACTAAATAAAAAAAATGAAAATTGGGGAAACCGCTGGGGCATGACGTATAAGCAGTTTACTACTTAGTGCATAGAACTATTGTAACCTTTAGGTGACGTCTTAGAATAATCCCTGTGATCCTCATAATCTTAGTCGACATATAAACTACTCAAACAGGTGGAATCGGTCTGCCTTCCAGACTAAATAAAAAATTGAAAATTGGGGAGACCACTGGGGCATGACATACAGGCAGTTTATTACTTAGTGCATAGAGCTATTGTAACATCCAGGTGACGTCTTAGAATAATCCCTGTGATACTCATAATCTTAGTCGACATATAAACTACTCAAACAGGTGGAATCGGTCTGCCTTCCAGACTAAATAAAAAATTGAAAATTGGGGAGACCACTGGGGCATGACATACAGGCAGTTTATTACTTAGTGCATAGAGCTATTGTAACATCCAGGTGACGTCTTAGAATAATCCCTGTGATACTCATAATCTTAGTCGACATATAAACTACTCAAACAGGTGGAATCGGCCTGCCTTCTAGACTAAATGAAAAATTTAAAATTGGGGAGACCGCTGGGGCATGACATATAGTCAGTTTATTACTTAGGGCATAGAGCTATTGTAACATCCAGGTGACGTCTTAGAATAATCCCTGTGATCCTCATAATCTTAGTCGACAGATAAGCTACTCAAACAGGTGGAATCGGTCTGCCTTCCAGACTAAATAAAAAATTGAAAATTGGGGAGACCACTGGGGCATGACATACAGGCAGTTTATTACTTAGTGCATAGAGCTATTGTAACATCCAGGTGACGTCTTAGAATAATCCCTGTGATACTCATAATCTTAGTCGACATATAAACTACTCAAACAGGTGGAATCGGCCTGCCTTCTAGACTAAATGAAAAATTTAAAATTGGGGAGACCGCTGGGGCATGACATATAGTCAGTTTATTACTTAGGGCATAGAGCTATTGTAACATCCAGGTGACGTCTTAGAATAATCCCTGTGATCCTCATAATCTTAGTCGACAGATAAGCTACTCAAACAGGTGAAATCGGTATGCCATACAAATTATATGAAAATTTAAAATTTGGGAGACCGCTGGGGCATGACATACAGGCAGTTTATTACTTAGTGCATAGAGCTATTGTAACATCCAGGTGACGTCTTAGAATAATCCCTGTGATACTCATAATCTTAGTCGACAGGTAAACTACTCAAACAGGTGAAATCGGTATGCCATACAAATCATAGGAAAGATTGAAAATTGGGGAGACCACTGGGGCATGACATACAGGCAGTTTATTACTTAGTGCATAGAGCTATTGTAACATCCAGGTGACGTCTTAGAATAATCCCTGTGATACTCATAATCTTAGTCGACATATAAACTACTCAAACAGGTGGAATCGGTCTGCCTTCCAGACTAAATAAAAAATTGAAAATTGGGGAGACCACTGGGGCATGACATACAGGCAGTTTATTACTTAGTGCATAGAGCTATTGTAACATCCAGGTGACGTCTTAGAATAATCCCTGTGATACTCATAATCTTAGTCGACATATAAACTACTCAAACAGGTGGAATCGGCCTGCCTTCTAGACTAAATGAAAAATTTAAAATTGGGGAGACCGCTGGGGCATGACATATAGTCAGTTTATTACTTAGGGCATAGAGCTATTGTAACATCCAGGTGACGTCTTAGAATAATCCCTGTGATCCTCATAATCTTAGTCGACAGATAAGCTACTCAAACAGGTGAAATCGGTATGCCATACAAATTATATGAAAATTTAAAATTTGGGAGACCGCTGGGGCATGACATACAGGCAGTTTATTACTTAGTGCATAGAGCTATTGTAACATCCAGGTGACGTCTTAGAATAATCCCTGTGATACTCATAATCTTAGTCGACAGGTAAACTACTCAAACAGGTGAAATCGGTATGCCATACAAATCATAGGAAAGATTGAAAATTGGGGAGACCACTGGGGCATGACATACAGGCAGTTTATTACTTAGTGCATAGAGCTATTGTAACATCCAGGTGACGTCTTAGAATAATCCCTGTGATACTCATAATCTTAGTCGACATATAAACTACTCAAACAGGTGGAATCGGTCTGCCTTCCAGACTAAATAAAAAATTGAAAATTGGGGAGACCACTGGGGCATGACATACAGGCAGTTTATTACTTAGTGCATAGAGCTATTGTAACATCCAGGTGACGTCTTAGAATAATCCCTGTGATACTCATAATCTTAGTCGACATATAAACTACTCAAACAGGTGGAATCGGCCTGCCTTCTAGACTAAATGAAAAATTTAAAATTGGGGAGACCGCTGGGGCATGACATATAGTCAGTTTATTACTTAGGGCATAGAGCTATTGTAACATCCAGGTGACGTCTTAGAATAATCCCTGTGATCCTCATAATCTTAGTCGACAGATAAGCTACTCAAACAGGTGAAATCGGTATGCCATACAAATCATATGAAAATTGGAAATTGGGGAGACCGCTGAGGCATGACATATAGGCAGTTTACTACTTAGTGCATAGAGCTTATGTTACCTCTAGGTGACGTCTTAGAATAATCCCTGTGATACTCATAATCTTAGTCGACATATAAACTACTCAAACAGGTGGAATCGGCCTGCCTTCTAGATTAAATAAATAATTGAAAATTGTGGAGACCGCTGGGACATGATAAATAGGCAGTTTATTACTTAGTATATAGAGCTATTGTAGCCTTCAGGTGATGTCCTAGAATAATCCCTGTGATCCTCATAATCTTAGTTGACACATAAACTACTCAAACAGATGAAATCGGTATGCCACACAAATTTAGTAAAGAATTGAAAATTGAGAAGACTGCTGAGTCATGCATAGAAGAATACATGCCATTACAAGGAATATCTCATTGTAATAAATTTTGTCTTACTACGATTTTTTACTAGTTTTTTATTTTGTTTTATATAAAATTCAGATTTGAAAAATATGGGAAACGGATAATTGTGTAGAAAGGGATAGCTCTTTTCTCTTCATATCTCTATCTGATTTTATATATCTGTCTCATTAAAAAATATGTTTTTACTGTGTTTCACTAATACACAAAAGAAGTTTAATAATCCAATTGGAATCGTATACGTATACTTGTTAATTTTTTGTTAAAAACTTCACGCCCGTTTTAATCCCGGAACTAACTAGGTTTACATACCAAATTAATTTTTATTGTTCCGTAAATAAATCTGACATCCTATATGAACACACCCGCATAGTGTTGTGTAACATAGTAAAGGTATACAGCTGAGCTGTGTAAAAATACAGTATCTGTCTAGTTTTATGACAGCTTAAAAATAAAGCAATAATAGTCATATCCAAAAAATACAATTTTTAATGCTCTTAACATGTAGATATATAATTCCTTTTGTGCTACACATATACATATATAACAACATATGAATTGTATTCAACATAACAGATTAAATAGTTACGACTATCTATATTTATAAACTTCCACACTATACAGTGTATATGTAAGTATGTATATAAACTTACAGAGAAGAGTTATATGTACACTACTCTCCTCACTTACACGGAGGATGTGTCCCAGAAAAATGTATAAACTCTTAAATTCGCGTAAGCTGACATTAGTAAATCATACGTAATAAATAAAATATAAATCAATTTGGTTGCTATGTTTAGGATCCAAATTGGTATTTCGATTTGTCAATCCAAA